>JAQQAE010019460.1:0-10928 GCA_029823295.1 Pseudamia nigra | reverse complement strand
TACCTTAAGAATCCCACCACTGTGAAATGTGAACACCAAATATTTAATTACAAGTCTAAGACTAAGATGACGTATTTCCTGTATATTTTTATTTTTATTTCATAAGCACAGCACCTCTATGTGAATGTGAACCTGCAGAAATGCAGTGCAAACTATTGTAGTAGTATACTGACATAACAGTCAGTCTGTAAAGCAACAAATGCATGTCATTAAATGCTAAATTGTGAAGCTTGTCTGTTTATATATAGACATAAATAAAGAATAAAATTTAGCATCATTTCTGAGGTGGATTTTCTTTTAACAACATCAATTTTGCCGCCCAGATACAAGCCCTCCCTGTCCCTGCTGCGGTGGTATGATCTGGTGATGTAATAATATTGTTATTGTGGTCTATATTCTAATTTCAATTTTAGTCAACTAGCACATACTCCTGCATATATACATATAATATACATATACTGTATGTATATACATAATACTTATTGTGAAATGTCAAGTCAAACGTAGAAACTAGTGTGTCAAACAAAGTGAAAAAGTGTAAAAACTACAGAAACAATATTGTGATTTCTTGCACGTTTACAGATGACTGATCACCAGACAACCAGCTGCTTTTTTTGTATTTCTGAAAATCAGATCACCCTAGAACCTCCTCATTCTAGACCTCTAAATTACAACCTCTGCAAATTTGCAGAACATGTTGCATGTGCACTCGCGCAAGCTGGCAACGCAGTTAGAACTGCAGCATGATTAACTGTGCAGTTCTAGTTACTTCCAAGGTTGAGATACATGAATAAGATTTGGGATGAATGCAGCTACTGCTGAATCTCTGCTTCATGCCATAATCACTATGTTTGTGTCACCTTAAAGGAAAAATATGGAACATTTTACCTATCTTATTGTTGAAAAAAATTACTTGGTTAATGATTTCAGAAAACCCCTCAGGACATTTGCATGCTTTTTGACAATGCAATGGGCAATCATCTAGGTCTTTGAGGGTTACACTGTAACCTTAACTCTCAAGTTATTTATAAAACTGAGTATTAAAAATGTTTTATTGATAACCTCCTACCAGCAGTACTTTTATGGCATGACTGTGGAGCACAGGTCACACTTTGGGAATTACTGGTTTGGACTATACAAGTACTGAGGTTGTAAAATCCCTTATTGTTTTCTGCAGCCTAGGGACATATTCACATAAAAATACATTAATCATTAAAAACTGTGCACTGTCCAGAAAAATCCATACCGCACCTACTTGTTGCAACTCTACAATTAGTATGGATATGAAGAAGACATTTGTCTCATTCAGTTTACATCCTCACAACCTTTGCTTAAAGTACAGCGTTTGGATTTTGTTTGAAAGGTGCCATTCTTGCGATGGATGGGTCAGAGCTACGAGTCAGACTCCAGCTTGTGTGTAACAGATCACTCCCCACCTCCTACTGTATGAGGGAAGCACAATTACCTGTTCTTGTCGAAGCATACAGGCCCTGTCAGCAGCACCTCGTGCATAATACATACCTGACATTCTGCTAACGTTACCTGCCACATGTAACCAGTCACACTGTAAAAGGTGTTTGTCTGCTTCCCCGCCACTCCAAATGCTAGATATTTAAAATTAATGGCTGTGATTAAGATACTTTAAAACCCACAAATGGTATATTTAAATATTAAGTCACATGTAATTAAGCAGGGAGAAATATTCATCCCCATTGTTAGGGCAATTATAACAATTTCCATCAAGGGATTTCTCAGCTTGACTTTTGTTCTGAGCAATAGTGATTAACATTACGTTTAATTGAAGTCATTTTCTGAGACATAGGGTATTTCTTATTCCCTGGACTAAGAAAAAATGGGAAGCCGGACAGAGCCGAGACTTAACGACATGATTTTCTCCTCTCTGGTTCCTTCCTGTGAGCATATTTAACTGTGTGTCGGGGGGTCATCCCCAGGTGGCTGAGGAGGTCAGTCTCCCCTGTGGGAGCGGTGAATCAGTGGACAGTCGGAGATGAGGACTCAGTGGGAAAACTCCACTCAGGTTAGGAGCCATTTCCGTACATCACTCAGGAAAAAAGTGGGAGCTGATAGTGTGATGTCCAGCTTGTTGGGTGATAACAACCTTGTTATAAAACACACCATGGGTTGTTTTTCTGCTCATCAGACAATGTCATTAAAACTATATCTATGATTGAGCTATTAACTGGGCAGTGGGGAGAAATTACCATAGCAGCTTGATAGTTTAAACACAATATGGGGAGGTTTGTTTGACAAGAATTTCATCAACCCTTATAGCTCCTGCAATGTTGACATGGAAACCACATTTTCAGATTTAGTAAAAGTTTTTCCTTCTCCCTTCACATTCATATGGTATTCATAACTTGCTAGTCCTCAAATAGGGCTTGAGGAGTAATGTGGTTGGCGAAGCTATAATTTGAAGTGAAATTTAAGCAACTGCTGACATTGTTCATAAAACTGACAAACTGCTTGGCTGATAAGCTCTTCTCCATTGTTTGCCCAAAGTCAAAACTGACAACTACTCTAAATCTGTTGACGTAATGGAACGACTCGATAATAGATAATTGGTCCTGAACAGAAAATGTGCAAATGACTGCTCCTGAGTTGCAGCTGGATGCTCAAATTAAGACACAATCGTCCCACAGCCTTCACACGACACTGTACAACTCCATTTCCAAATCTGTCGTAGTGTAAGTAATACTCCCGCATACTGTCATGAGTGACACGGGCCTCTTCTCTGCGGCGCCGTGACCCGTTTTAAAGATCAGCGCTAGCCCATGAGCATGCACCCAGCAGTTGTCCTCCCTCTGAATGTTATTACAGAGGGAAGCAAGGTCAGATTGCAGAGATGATGATACATGGGAAGCACTTTTGAAATAAGAAAGTCTTTTTTTTTGCTGCTGCGTCGCATATTGACCTTGGCATTTCTGACAATAGCATCCATCACACACATGAAACCTTTCCAACAGGCAACATTGGTCTGCTGAGCAGCCAAGTGAATCAGATTAAGGAATAACACCAGTAGATGGATGCCTGACGTCAAAGCAGCAGAGGGATCAACCTCCCAGTTCCTCGTGCATTCCACTTCCTCTTGACCCCCCCCCCCTTCCCGTTCTACCCCCCTGCCCTGCCTGGCTGGGTTATGTTTCTCTGATTTTGACACAAATGATTAACGGCTGTAGAATTACTTGCATTTTGATCGATACTGCAGCATTAAGGCAGTAATTGAGAGCTTGCGTATGCCATCATCTGCCGACCAGGGTTCCTCACTTTAAAAAAGTTTCAATTTTGTCCAAGTTAACTCCATTATTCATGTTTAGTCATCTCTTTCATATTCTTTGTAAATTCATTTTTTTCTTTGTTAAACATTATTTTCATTACAATTTACCGTAATATGAAAAGCGTGCCTTCATTAAAGTGTAACTCTGTATATTTATGGTTTTTCCAGCTAGTCACTGCAGGACATCCCTTACAGGACTAATGAAATACCCATTCACGGCACAAACCTTGTTTTCAAATATTTTGTATGCCTGGTTTCAATTTTCCTCAGCCATTAATGTTTACCTTAATGTAAAATAAATATAAGGATCTAGCACAGAAATAACTTATCCTAAGCATGATTCCAGTCTAAAAGTTGCAGAGAAACATTCTTAATGGTGAAGGAATTCAAGACAAAAAAATAAATGAGTTAGACAAACTTTTTTTTTTTTACTTGAAAACATGTTTAAATCATTAAAAAAATAAAAAATAGAAACTATTTTTTAAAATATATTTATTAAATTCTTAACCCTTTATAAAGGCACTCACTGAAATCCTTGGAAATTTAAAAATTTCAACCCTGGAGTGTTATTGGTGGATGTAAGAGTAATTTTTAAAAGTTTTTTGTCCTTTTAAAAAAGATTCAGAATTAGGCTGCAAACTGATAACAGTGAAGAGCCCATATACGTTTCCTCTGTCCACAGGGTAAAAAAAAAATCCCAATACGTGGATAAATTATTGAAAAAAATAAAGACATAAAGATGAAGGAACATTCATTTCTGAATTCTCAGTTAAATATATGTTTTATGGAACTTATGATACTTACACAATGTAGTGTAAAAACAACTTCCGTAAGTAAAAAAAAAAAAAAAACAGTGAGAGTAATTTCAAACTTTTTAAGTAAACATATTTTCAAAATATTAGTGTGGAGGTGTCATTGTTAAAGCCTGCAGGAGCTACTGTACCATATGCAGCATGGTTCTTTGCTCAATAAAGGGTTAAAGGAGTTATTTTTACAAGTTAACTTAATTCATACATGTCCCTTAAATGTATATTTTAAATTTCAACTCAAGATGCAATGTTTTATTGTGCCATAGGTTTCAGTCCTGTATCAAACGGGCTCTGTCAGTGTTTGAGCTGCTGTTCCATCCATTCCGGGCTGTGCCATGGATACCCTCATGTACATTCCCTCACACATTTTCCCAGAATGTCAGAGTGATTTGGGTAGTTCTGGTGGGTTAGGTGAGTTACTGGAGGACAGACAAATCAAATCAAAATTGTTTGTTTCTGGTGCAGTTATGTGGAATGTGGCTGTTTTTTTTTCCTGTGAGTAAGAATTTTGATACTTTACGATTATTTTTTGAAACCTTGAACTTTTTAATCAATACAAAATGACATGAAAACTTGACATGAAAGCTGGCTATGGAGTGTAATCAGCTCAAACTCACGCTGAAGGACTTATCTGTTGTCTTTTTAACTGCAATGAACTGAATTTTTGTCATACTTTTTGCATTACTTTCTATTTTATTTGTGATGCAACAAAAAGTTCAGACTTGACTTGATAATAAAGTACGAAACAACATGCTTTAAATGCTGGAGTATTGGAGAGAAATACAGTGGACAAGAAGCCACAGCTTTGCGCGGGGTGCCAGCATGGAAAAAGACATTAACACAGCGAATGTGTAGATGTGTGTGTCTTTGTGTCTCAGTGAAGAGCTGCACTGAAGTGCTCAGCTGGGAGCATCCAGTCAGTGACCCCTGTCTTTCCAACTGTGTGGAGAGAACTCTTCAGTGTGCATGTGTGAGTGTGTGTTTGCAGGACAGAAAGACAGAGACGGAGAGAGATAGCGAGGTAGAAGTGGAGCCCAAAGAGCAGAACAGAGGCGCATTGTGCGGCGCTGAGCTTCCTAACGTCCACTCGGAGTAGGTTGTCCACGTGCTGCAGCTCACGTAATGCGGCCTGAGGAGAAGTCCTGAACTGTAGTGGCCTCTGCACTTTGTAGCCACGCTGACACGGGGCCAGGCGGCCGACTCGCTGGATCTGTCTGAGTCCAGGTTCAACACACTCGGCAGAGTGTGGGGAAAGCGCACACTCACTGTATGAGAAAAGCTGTTTCTCATTTATCATTCCAGACATGTATCGCCAGCAAATATTTTTAGGGGAAACATATGAACAAAATAGACTTGAACACATTTATTACAGACAGTATATCTGTTAAAACATGGCCTGAAATTTACCAAATGAAAGTGGACATTATCAGACTGAATGCTACATTTAGAATAAAATATTTGTAATGGACATTTTAACAAATTACAACCTCAATAATATCCAAATTATGAAGCGTTTGCAGATACAAACGGTTAAACTATTTCATGCATTTTTGTATTTTAAGCAAATAAGGAAGTTACAGTTTAGAAAAAAGTTTAGACAAGATTAGAGTGATCAATTAATCAAATGAAATTCATAATTGCAGTATCAGCCTGGGCAAATATTCAGTCACATACGGCTGCTTTTTTGAGTTGGATTTTTTGACCTTTCTTCTCAGTATTGCAATATGATTTTTCCATCTAACTGTGCAGGCCTACAAAATATTGAAGCATAATTGGTTAAAGGTAAAGAAAGTCATGTTTATTTTAAGCCCATAATTGTCAGTCTCTTGAACATTTCAGGTGATCATGAGACAAATCATGCAAAACACAGAGCTTTATTCAAATTGTAAGATTATATTGTAGTAACTTGAATATCTTTTGACTTCACTGCGGTTACAGCCACAATTTGAAAATAAAAGCATCTCTTATTTTTCCTTTTATCATTCTCAGCATGGCGGTGTTTTCGACAATCAAGTTTTATGGTGCGCCAGCAGGACGCCATGTCCACAGGGACTCTGTGGAGAAAGAGGTGAGTACCAGGTGCTGCGAACCCTCTCATGCTATTACCACCACACTGTCGTGGCTTTCTGTCCCATTTTACCTTGCAAACACCCTCCCCCAACCAGCGAGACAACAGGATGGCACCGCAACAGCTGCATGTTCTGCAGCTTTGTCCATTTACAGCAGATTTCAGAGTCGTCATGGGTTTTTTTTTCCGCCCTTATCTTTGTGAAAAGCAGACCGCCCTGTAGCACAAAACGTGGAGGACTCATTTTGTGTAGGCAACTTGCAGGCACAGAGGCACAAAACTAAAATGGAGAGGGTTATTTCATTTTTTAGGGAGAAAGAGAGGACGGTAGTGTGGGGTTGCAGTGCACTCAACAGCTTTCCCTCCAAACATGGACTTGGAGCACCCTCTACCCATCAAAAGTTAAAATGCAAGCAGACTCCTCCCAGTGCTACATCTGTAATCGTCTGGGAGCCAGGCCTCGCTCTCTAGAATTTTAACAGAAACCATGAGCAGGAGGCTTCTTTAAAGGCTTCATCAACTGTGACCAACCGCCGTCAGCAGTAACCCATGTTATACAGGCCGTAGTTATGACACCCTCAAAGGGCTGCCCTCGAGGAGGCAGGCGACAGGGAGGGGGGTACAAGGGGAACAGGGCCTCAGAAGTTTCCCACCTTCCCTTGAACCACAGCCGCACACCCTCGGCAGGAGGTGGACAGGGCCAGCTTTGAAAAATAACACCTTTGTGATCCCCAGTGTTTGGGGATGGATCGTGGTCTGCAGATGGCTCTGGATCCTCTCTGAATGGACGGACGGGAAAGATACAGGGAGACAGGAAGGCTGACAGAGAGACGGGGCTGAGCCGCTTCGTATCTGAGATGTTACTTCAGGATTCTGATTAAAATGTCCAACACTGAAAACGTGTCTCAACATTACATACACTTTGGTGACAGGGCAATTTCATCCAGAGAGCTGAAAAATAAAAAACAGTCTACATACACTTATCCAATCCAACTTTATTTATAAAGCACTTTAAAAAACCATCTGGCTCAGAGTGCTGTACAGAGAAACAAGGATGCACAGCTCACTGGAGATAGAAGATAAAAAAAACAATAAATCAAGTTTAAATACATAAAACCAATAAAAATGAGAATAAAATCAATCAGATCAAGTCAAAGTCCTCTAACACAGTCACAATGAGTGTCAATTGAGAACAGAAACAGTACTCAAGTAAAAGTACTGTGACTTTACAATTGTCATGACTCAAGTAGCAGTAGAAGTACTCAAAGTACTTGAGTAAGAGTAAACAAGTACTGTATCTAATAAAAAACTACTAAAGTAGTGAGTAACTTGTGAGGTGTAATTAATATATTACAGTTATTATGCGGTGTTTTGCTTGTTTTTTATGTAATTGATTATTTTGTTAACGTTCATTTTTTATATTTTGTTTATTATTTAGCTAGATTTGTTTCCTTTGTTGGTATTTTCTACTTTGTTTCACTAATTTCTTTCAGATTTCCTTGACTATATTGTTTATTTTGTTGATATTTTGTTCAATTTGCATTTTTTGTATGTCAGTGTATATTCATTTTGTTTTCATCGTTAATGTTTCTCTTATTTAGTGAAATTTGTTCATTCTGTTAATATTTTGTTGAATTTCTGCTAATTCTGTTCATATTTTTAATATTTTGGATAAGGTTGTTGTTCATTTGTGTTTCCCTTGTTAATGTTTTGTATATCATTTAGCTAATTTTGTTCATTCTATTAATTTTTTATATTATTATTTAATTTTTTTGTTGATTGTTTTGTCATTTTTTGCTGCATTTGTTGATTTTCCAGATGCATATTTATGACTCCTACTCTATGAGTTTTGGTCAAATGCAACTGAGTAGAAGTACATTTTTCCAACATTAACGTAACAACGTAACTAAGTAAAAGTAAAAACTACTCTGAAAAACTACTCATGGAAGTACATAACTTCCCAAGTACTGCACATGTAACAGAGTAGATGTACTTGTACACCCACCTCTTTGGTGGAATCAGTAAAATGTACGATGACCCGCTCAGTAAAAGGGGTTTAATTACATGTTATTTCGGTGGTTAGAACTGTTCCTCAAGGCACGAAGGTTCTAGGTTTGATTCCCGTTTGTCGCAGAACCTCAGCATGTTCTTCCTGTGTTCATGCAGGTTATTTCCCCCGCTATCAAAAACATGCACGTTAGGTTGATTAGTGCTTGATTATTGGTTGTATGTTTGTTTGTTGATTGTGTGCACTGGTTAACATCCGGAGCTGGTCCTCAGGCACGTTCTACAGTTCTTTTTGTTCATTTTGTGGATTTTTTTGGTCACGTTGTGGAATATTTTGTTCATTTTCTTGAATACTTAATTCATTTCTGCTGATTTTCCTGATAATTTTACTCATTCTTACTCATTTTCTTGATTATTTTGTTCATTTTCTAGATTATTTTTGCTTATTTTCTTGCTCATTTTGTTCATTCTTACTCATTTTCTTGCTTTCTTTGTCAACTTTTGCTCATTTTTTTGCTCCTTTTTTTGGCTATGTCCACAAACTTATGCAGAAAACGCAACACCTGACCCACTGACAATCCAGCAAAGCATAGAAGATGCACCAAAGATGTCCGACTCAAAATGTCCCCAATGTTCAAACCAAAACCTCCGCCCTTGTTGGTTGCAATTAAGCGATTTGAAAAAGCCATGAATCTGAACACTCACACGTGTCCTGCATGTGGCTAGCTAATGGCCAGGAGTGGAAAACTAAGAAGCAGACGTAAGAACGGAGAGCCAGCAGAGATTGTCCTGGGGGAGAATAAATTATTACAGGCCCGGTGATGGTGACAGCGTTTTTCCCTCAATGTGGGGGAAGAAAACAGTGCTCTGAACTTCTAACCTCCGATTCTGAAATCATTTTTAGCTGCAGTTGACAGTCAGTAAGCAGCACTTGACAGCCAGCTTACGAAGGCTGGTGACACCTTCCTGTGGCTCAGCAGGGCCTCGACGATCCAGCCCCTCTGTAAAGGTGATCGACTCTTGTCATGTTTTTCTTTCCCTCTGCCCGACTTTCACTATGGAATAGAATATTTTTATGCCTCATTTACATTTTTCCCTCTTTTTAGTCACTCGCCTCATGTAAAGCAGCGCTCAGCTGTCAACCACTACATTAATTGACGGCTACTTTGATAATTGATTAAATGTCCTGAGCACCTTTTTGGAGAAAAAAAACTGTCTGGTTCCAGCATTTTAAATCAGAATACTTAAAAATATTAGTCGTAAACTCAATAGTTTTGGGTCAAATAATATGTTTTATGACACAACCTTGGGAAGCCCTCTATTACCTTTTTTCAGAGTTACTCAGATGCTTCACTGTGTATTTTGTGTTGTTTCCACTTAAAATTATGAAGTGGAAAAAAGTGAACAAAATGTAATCAAGAAAATATGCCAAAAAAATCAAGAAAATGAACAAAATAATCAAAACAATTACCAAAGCAGACTATATGATCAACATAAATGAACAAAATTATCAGGAAAATGAACAAAATAATGAAGAAATGAAGAAAACAGGCAGTGATCAGCAAAAATGAACAAATAATGAGAAAAATAAACAAAATTATCAAAAAATGAACAAAGCAGGCTATATAATGAGCAAAAATGAACAAATAATTTTAAAAAATGAACAAAATAATGAGAGAAATGAACAAAATAATCAAGGCAATGAACAAAGACGGCAATTCAATGAGTAAAATGAACAAAATATTCAGACAAATTAATAAAATAATCAAGAAAATCAATAAAATATTGAAGAAAATCTTGAAGAATGAACCAAATAATCAAGAAAATGAACAAAACAATTAAAAAAATTACAGCAGTGAATAAAATGATCAAGAAAATTATTAAAAAAAAACATTATATGATGAACAGAATGAGCAAAAAAAAAATCTTTAAAACAATTTAAAAATGGACAAAATGATCAATAAATTGATTCAGCATAGACCAAAACTCAGGATGAACAAAATAAGCAACAAAGTAAACAAGAAAATGAAGAAAATAATTGAAAAATAGTAAGAGTTAATAAGGAAAATAGTTAAAAATGACAAATTAACATGATGAATAAAATAATTAATAAAATGAGCAAAAGAAAAATGAAGAAAATGACAAAAATGAAGAAAATGAAAAGTCAATCAAAATAGACGAAACATTCAAGAGCAACAAAATGAGCAAAATGATCCATAAAATGAACAAAATTCAACAATATAATTAAAAGTGAATTGAAAATGAGAAACGAATCAAGAAAATGAGCAAACAAACCAAAAATCACTAAGTAACCAGAAAAAGAACAAAAGTGAACAAACCAATCAGAAAAATGACTGAATAATTGAATAAATAACCAGGATCAATAGAGTAATCAAGAAAATCAGACAATTTGTAAAAATAATCAATGCAATGATTAAAAAAAAAAAAAAAAAACAACGGGCAAAACAATCAACAGGACAAACAAAATAAGCAACAAAATTGATCAAAAATGAATAAAAATATCAACAAAATTGACACTTAAACAATATAGGATAAAAAAATAATCACCAAACTGAGCAAAAATGAACAAAAAATGACCAAACATGTCCTCAAACAAAACAAAATGAACAAAGAAACTACAAAATAATCAAATAGCAAGTCAAATGTAACAGAAGTGTCATCATTTTTGTCATGCAGTTTTGTAGAGACCCAAACTTTTGGAAGGCGTGTGTGGGTGTGGGGTGGGGTG
>JAQQAE010019459.1:0-10928 GCA_029823295.1 Pseudamia nigra | reverse complement strand
AGAACTGAAGAAGCTTCCCGGATGGGTGGCGCCTTGGATACTATGACCTGGATGACTGAGAATCTTCACAGACATTTATCTGCGAGCCAGATGCAGTCATCAAAAGAGCCACAGGTTCCCGACACCTGCATTAAAGGAAGCCCCCCTCCCCAGAGGTATTTTTGTATTTTATAAACAAATATTGTAGTAATTATTTAATTTTGTGGCACAATTCACCTGAGAGGAAAAAGGAAATCATCTGACAGAGTGATGATCTGCCTCGTTTTTGTCCAGTGATGGATTTGGTGGACATTACAATAAAGAATCGAACGTGGTCTGTTGTCCCCGCATCCTCACAGATAAAGTTCTTATGAGGGAGGAGATAAAGTAGATAAAATCATTTAGTCACTGAAATCATTTACAGGTAAAAATATAGCTAACAAATACACAACATAGAAAAACGTGTAACATGCTAAAAAAAAAGTAAAACGAACACAGGGAGTAAAAGAAGTTTAGTTAATTTAAATTGAATTGAACAAATGTCCTTTATTTTCATGTGCATACCTTGTCTGTTTCTGCATTTTCCATGGGTTTTGCTGATGAGCTCTGAATCAGCATACTACTTTGTCTTAGTCATCTCACTTGTTTGTAATCCAGTTAAACTGAGGCTGAAGAACACAAGTAAGGGTTGTCCTTTTTTGTCCGAATCATGTTTGGCCTCTTTGTCTCTGCAGCCATTGCAGCAATCAAATGTTTTTTCAGGGAATGAGTGTGATGTTGGCTGTGTGGGGGAAGGGAGGGCCACAGGGGAAGCAGTGAAGGCATCATTGTTTCACTTCACATAAGATGCTAGTGTTTGGTTGGCTTTGGTGTGAAAGGTGGTCTGTTTGGGTAACTGTGTGTGTTTTTCTGTGTGGATCATAAAGTAGTCTATTACAATTGAGGCGTGTATTATTGATGTGGAGTCACTGGAAATAGACTTGAATCCATTGTTAGTTTGTGGTGGGGTACAACTTTAAATGTTAAAACTTGTTAGGGTGGCTAAGAAGTTAGAGCTGCGCAAGAAATACATACAATTATAATTGAAAAATCAGCGTAAAAGTTGCAATTTAAAGGCTCCGTATTAGGAGGTACAGTATTATGGTGATCCAATATGCAGAACTGGCACAACCTCTGTTATATGATGCTAGGTTCTCTGTATAACATAGAATAAAGTCTCAACTTGCTTTTTTTAGTTTTTGTATTTTTATGCTAAATTGCATGCTTGAGTGGGCATTTGTGAATAACTAACAGAAAATCACTTTAAATGCAATACTGCTTTCTAACCAAATTGTGCAGCCCTATTAGAAATTTACATTTCCACAGACAATGAAATAGGCACTATTCAGGAGGTTTTCTGCAGCTCCTTTTTGTTCTTTTTTGTCTTCCTCTTTCCAGACAAACTCACAGCCTTGCCCAACTCTGTGCCAGCAGCTAATGAAGGAGGGTCTCAGACAGACTCACAGACGGAGCAGCGAGTCAGATGGGCAAAGGAGGCATGCACAAATGAAACAAAGAGACGAGGGGGGAATAGATTTCATTTGGGAGAAAAAATAAGAGCAAAGCGTAGACAAAGACACTATTTGATAAAATGATGCCAATGATTCTTATAGACAGTCCACATAACAGCTTAGTAGAGGTTGAGTGAGTTGACTAAAACGTGAAAAGCAGAAAAAGGAATGAGGCATTCCAGTATGAAAGAACAAAGACATGAGGGATGGGCTGCATTTGCCGTCCCTACCCACAAACCACCTGCGTCTGCTTCCGAATAACACACAAAGCAAAATTAATTGCTTGTAACATACCATTGAATCCATCACTTAGTGTTGAAATCTGAACACAATGAACTGATTTTATCCTTTGAAAATAGTTCACTCTTTGTTGAAAAATTCTGCAACAAGTGATATGTTTTAGAAACAAGAGAATCATGCAAATAACCTACAGTTTATTTTACTTGGGTTGAAATAAAAATGACTCAGAATGACTGACAGCGAGAGTCTTTGAAGTGTTTAAAGGATCAGTATATACTCAAGGACACTGCTGATTTACCACAAGTCTCACTGCGATATCACACAATCCGTGACAAAGATGGTATCGGCAGGTTGTTCCACTTAGGCAGATATTTTATTCTTCTGTTTAAATAGACATATCAAGAGAAGGGAGGTAATTTAGAAAATGAGGGAGCGACAGAGAGCTCGGAAGAGATGTACTCAGACAGACACATCAGACAAAGAGGAAATTGGTCAGTTAAAAAAGCACGAGTAAGGCTGATTCTTGTTGCTATGGTGATCGGGGTCAATGAGTGGTTGCCATGGAGCTCGCTATTTGGGATTCTATGAAGAGGATATTTTGATGTGTGAGTTGTCTGTGGGTGGAGCACAATGGAAGCTTCTTTTGGTTATAAATGAAAATGTACAGTTTCAGACTGTCTGTAGGTGGCTGTTAACTCTTTTATACTGTCCCTTGAAAATGAAATAGATGACTTACATGCTACATTTTTATCTCCATATACTGTGTGATTGCATAATGCCAATCTATTAAGTATTTATGAAGTATGCAAAAAAAAATTTTGTTACCAAAGCTATAGACTACAAGTTATCACAAACAGTATTTTTCCTATTTATCAAAATAATGACAAATTGATATGTGGTAATATAGTATCATTATCTTTCCACATCTATGGTATGTAAAAGAAGCAATAGAGAAGTTCATTCTACTTCCTTCTGCCTCTCTTCCAGGTTATGGATGAAATAATAATACTAATAAAAATGTTCACTTTATCAATCCACATAAAGAAATTCTCTGCATTTTACCCATCCTACAGTTGGAGCAGTTGGCTACCATTGAAGGTACCAGGATGTTACCTGGTGCTGAGGTCAGGGGAACTGATGAGCACACAGTACAACAACACACATATAATCAAACACCAATCAACCTAGTATATATTTTGAGTAGTGAGGGACCCTGGAGCACCCAAAGGAAACCTGCATGGGCACAAGGAGAACATACACCGATACACTGTAACGCTTTGTGCCAACCAAGGATCCAGTTCAGGAGCTTCTAAAATGCATTAACGTCACTGCCATAGGACATTATTTTTTAATCCCATTTGAATTACACCACCAGGTGCACATCTGATGTTTGTCAACTTAGAAACTGCAATTGAGAATTTTACAAGAATTTGTTCAATTGTTTGCATGGTCATTTTACAATTAATGTTGAGTTTAACTGTGAGATTTGGATGATTAGTCATGGTTATTTGGGTGTTTTATGGTTCTATTTACATATCTGTTCTCAGTGATTTCACAGATACCAGACACTCCTTACATGTAAATCACTTTATTTAAGGCTTTCTGCTCTGTTATACGTCATCCTTTGAGGCATAAGCATGTTGATGTAGATGAATGGTTTCAAATAATTGTTCATGCAGGACAATAAACCTAATGTTGAGAAAAAAACAACTGTTGTGTGACCTTTGGGTGTTTTACACGTGATTCTAGCATGTGTTTCATTCCAAAAGATGATGAAACTGTTTGTTTACAAGGTTTGTGGGTCATGATGATATTATTATGATAATATGCGTGGTTGTGCATCATTTGTTCATTTACAGCTGTGTCTAGGCCTGATGTCAGGAGAAAATTCGCTGCTTGCCAGCAAAAAATATGTATTAATACTCTAACAATGACACAAACATTGCCAATAAATTATGATTGGAGTGTATTATTAAAAGATAGATAGATAGATTGATTGATTCCTTTATTGTCATGGTAATCTGGCTTTTTGGATCAGAAAGAAATCAGTTTGATCTTACACTGAAGACTTATTCAGGGCACACATGCAAATAAACAGCATTGATGACACTAGATGAACATGACAGATTATACTTTTGTTGATGTATCTTTTCTTTTTGTACCTTGTTGCTTCTTGATATTCCCCTCTTTTGTCATGTAACCATTACACAGTCACATTGAAATGTTGCGTGGACAGTAGTAAAACAACAATTTAATTAAATGAGAGGATGTTGTACATGAAAGTTTGCCTGCTTGTGTGTAGTCTACACATTCTCCACAGAGATGTGTAGCATACAAGTCACTGTCACATTTTACATCACAATATAGTGAGCAGTGAGGCTGGTTTTACCCTCCAGTGCTTTTGTTAATATTAGTTGGACCGTATATGCAGGATGGCTGTGTAATAGGATGGTACGCATCATTTTAGAACTGAAAAATGTACATTGTTTAACATTATGTCACAAGTCACACTCTTTACATTTACATTTTTGTTTTTCACATTGTTAAACTTGCATGGCAACACAAATAGTGCAGAGCGATATTGAGCAACATGCAGACCAAGGAATTTTTTTTTTTCAAAAACAAGAAAAAAGATTATCAAAATGGATGTCACTTTAAATTGTAGTAATTTCATCAGGATATACAGTATACTGTTACTGTAACTTAAAATTACACATACCATTAAGGATTACAAATGACTTCCTCAAGGCACAGAATGTGCTACAGACGTGTATCGTGTCATGCCTAGTGGATGTCCATTTGAATGTGCTCCCTCTGTTGCTGTTCTAGTCACTGTAGTGACACTGACGTGGATGTGATGCCATGAGACACACTGAAGACCAGGGGACTTCGGATAAGTCTTTGAGCTCCTGGGCTTGTGGGTGCACTTTTGTGTGAAGAGATGCAAACCAATAGCCACGCAAGCTTCATGCTAGAGTATACAAATATGTGGGGGACAGGAATAGACACTGTATGGAGGGGCTGATGGAAGTGCACATGGAGCTAGTGCACATGAGGATCCCCTCCCCCCATCAGTAGTGATGTCAGACACTGTACAGTATGTTACCACAGGCAGCAAGTAGGATCCCATCCCCCCACTTGACTGGACTGTCAGCCGCTGTATCATCATCATCATCATCATCCTCAGATCAGCTTTGGGGTGGTTCCTCACGTGGGCACACATGCTGACACACAATCACCCATATAGTCGCCACACATGTAATATACATTCACCTTCACTTGATGTGTGAAATTCATAAACTCAATATAGTTTATACATTTCCAAATTGAGAGAAAGATCACAGTTCACATCATGGATTTTAATTGTGAGTGTTAAGAAAAAAGAAACTAAAAGCATGATTTTTCTGGCCACATCGCTGTTACTACTAGGCCCTCAAGACATAATAGCTACATGAAGACTGAAAATAATGATTAATGCTGGAGTTTTATCAAGTAACAAGTTTTTATCCCCTGATGTTGGGGGGTCTGTCCATCCAACTTAGAAAAAAACATTTTGCATGTGTTCTGTATAACTGGTTTAATTCAGATGACCATTTCAGCAACTGGGGCATCATATTCATCAACATGTTGCCATTCATTCAATATTTCTGAAGGATGATGAAAACATAATAACCATGGAGTATATGGCCTAATTCATTTTACTTTTATAATAGCAGTTGATCTTCCATGACATGAAGTTGGTCCCCCTTTAAATTTTGCTAGGGTGGCAGAGATATTGCAATGTTTTCTTGTTCATTTATTAACTGCACTGTTACACCTGTTAGAAAATGGGCCAAAACCATTTTCACAGCTGTTATCATAAATAATATGTAACATTTTGTTTTTCATTTCTGCAAATGTGCATCAGTGTAAAACTGAGCTTACCATGAGGTCAGAAATCTGCCGCAGTAGTAGATAAATCTGAACATGACTCATGACAATGACTTTATTTATCACTCTCTGCAAAACACATTAATGACACTGATACCACTTTAAATGATTAGTGGAGTAACAAACTATGGAAATCACTGTTACATATAAAGCTGCAACAATTTATCAATTAATAGTCATTTATTGAATCAATTGACAACTCTTTAATTTGGTTGAGTAGTTTTAGTTGTTATAAAAGGCAGTATTTTAAAGGTGATTTTTTAAAAAATTTTTTGTGCTCTGTGAAAGGGAACAAAATATCTTCAAGTTGTGTCCATCATCTTGGTTTTTGAGGAACACTTTTCAGAATTTTTCAACATTATGTACTCCCAAGTAGATCATGGATAAAGAAAGCTGGCTATTGTGTTTTTACTTGGATGAGCTACACTATTTTCCAGTGAATGAACAAGCACATTGAAACATGCTGAAATTGTAAAAATGAAACACCGTACAAAAACAGTTTCACATGGATCTCTGTGTTTAAAACAATCTCACTCACTCACATACATATGAGCTCCAATGTCATCATGCCAGTTTGTCGTGAGGTGAAAACTTTGATTGAAAGGGGACATTGGAAATGAGCTCTTGTGAGACGTGGTTCTGCATGGCACCATCTTTTGAGCTGCAGATACACATCACATAACAGCAGATTGTTCAGATTATGTGAATGTGCCCATTTCTTATGATTCATCTACACCTATTTTCTACAAAGTTTATTTCTGAAAGTGTCATACTGATGAAATCTAACATTATTTTGTTGTGCTGATGTTTGTCTCATAACAGTCCTACTATTGACAAATCTGACAGCTTGTTTGTATTAGATTCAGTATAGCGTTGGCTGTCCTTTTTATATGTATGTATGGCCAATCAGTATATATTGGCAGTGTGACTACACGAGACAACACACTTGTAATGGGCTTATCCTTGAGATTAAACAGCTGTTTAACATTGAATGTGTTGGTTCAGAATGACTTAATGGAGAACTTGATACTGTTGGATTCGACTCACTGCTTAGACAATGAGACTTTGTGCAATATTTCAAATTGACATACAGAAACAGATTACAGAGTATTACAACAAATTACATAGATAGCCTTATTAAATGTCACTGCTTCCATCCACTGTTTCTTTTCTGTTGAAGTCATATAAATCAGTGTTGAGGACAGACCACACACATTTGCTCTTGTCATGTTGTGGTTGAGTAAATTACAATCTGTACAAACACAGTGAGAAAAAGAAGCAGTGGAAAACAGCCATAAGTCGAGAAATTAGTCATTTATGTCCATGCATTGTGAAACGCTCAGCAGTAGAAAGGAATTCTGGGAATGTTGTTCTCCAGAACAGGTGCAAAAGCCACTGACTGGAGTCTCAGCTCTTTAGCCATACCTCCCTTGTTGTGCACCTCCCTCCTGAAGCCGAAACAGGTTGTGACCTTTATAAACTAAACCAAACAAGTTGAGCAGGTGCTCTTGATTCACTGTTTACATTTTCTTCTGTCAGATGTGACATATGGGCCTCCTGCAGAGCATCTCTACTTCTGCTCCATATGTGTAACATCACCAATCAGGGGTTTTGAAAATTCTGAAGATGATAACATCAGACAGAGACCCCAGTGAAACTATGTCCCTATCAAATCCACTATTGATCGACCTCTATAGCATATTTTAATAATCAGTCATTACAAGATTCTGTAAGTTTTAACATTATTGCCTTCTATGTGTGGATTACTTATTATCTGGACTTTACACCTACAATAACCTACAACTGAATTAATTACATTGACATTTGGATGGACATTTTGTTGACTTACATTATTGATCACATTAAACCACAATTTCATTCAATATCATGATCTGTTTCCTTTGGTCATCTGTCAGTAGCATCATATCACTTTAACTTTAATGTTTAATAAATTAGTTTATTTGAATGAGATCAGAATGAATGATATTCTCTTTGGCACTAGTTGGAAAAAAAAAGATCTGTCAAGATCTGCAGATGCAGTTTGTAGAATTGAGCGAATTAATTTGCTCCATTAATCAGTCAAACTGCACTATTTAAACGTGCTGTCTAGAATGATGGGAATCTAGCTAGTAGCCGATCATTTTCAACTTGTGCTCATGGAGTTGAAAACAGTCAAAGCAGTAGCTACTACGGAGCTAGCAGCTGTAGCTTATCTAACCACACAATGACAGAGGAGACACAGTCTGTATTTCAAATTCCTCCTTGATAACTGTGAAGTTGTAAGCTGAGTTGACGGGCAGGTCTCCTGTTTAATCATTTATTTCAGTCTGCCATGAACGGTCAGCTACTAGCTAGTCTCCTAACATGGTAGTCTGCACCTTTAATCCAGTAAGATGCCTATTCATTTATTTATTTTCTTTTTGCAGAAAGCTTTAAGCCTGTCCAGTGAATACCATTCGACTATTTCAATCAAAATTATATGTTGATGTAATAAGACCCAGGTAGAACCTCTGTGACCCAAATACAGTGATTGTGACTGTGTGTAAGTGCATGTATGTAACTGTGCTAATGGAAGAAAGCCATTAAAGGGAAGGAAGTGTTTTTTTTCACTGTTTCTTTGTTCTTCTGTGACATAAACCCTGCATGATGCTGCAGCCTCTTTTAAAAGCTCACCTCATAGGTACTTAAGTGACGGTCTACATCTCTGCATGATGTCATTCATTGATTCTGCAGCTCAGCTCTGGCCACTAATCTTCCAGAGTGGTGCCTTTGTCGATTTAGTCCTTGGGATTAATGCTGATGTCTGTGAGAGTGAAGCATGTGATGACTGATTGCATCTTAATTTCCAGTGCAGACACTTAAAAAAGATAAGATGTTGTGGATTATGTTTGAATGAATTATGGCCTGTGCTTTTAGTCTTCTGATGTTTCTTCTTTCTTCTTTATGCATAATTCCAGTGCTTTGTAACAGCCACAAACAGTCATTTACATAAAAAATAATATGATTTCTGGATATTTGTTATTATTCACTGTGGTGTTGTGGATCACCACTAATTCAAGAATTCCTCCCGGACAAGAGCTTCAAGGTTTTTTCTAACTGTGGCTGTAATAGATTCAGTTTAATGTGTGGTTCCACTTCTCAGATAAGGCAGTAGTTCTGGTTTGAGCAGTCCGGCATTACTGAAGCACAGATCTGATTAACTGTGGTTCTTTCTGTTCTCTCTCTACAGGGCTGGCATTGACGATGTGGAGACAGACGTAGTAGAGATTGAGGCAAAGCTTGACAAGGTATGAATTTAATCTTTCTGTAAAAAAGCTTCTCATAAAAATGCAGAATAATTCTGCATCTGTAATAAATACCTGCAGACTTATATGTCCAGATGCATTCAATTTCACATAATTATTGAGGGCTGAATAATTTCATTATCATTGCAAAAGAGAGGCTAAGTCCTGCCTCTTTACATCTGAGTCAAAGGACCTTATTTTGAAAAAAAAAATGGCAATCTAAGGCAAGAGACAAATAATTGTTTCATCCTGTTTAAATAATGGCATCAACAACAGATTTTTTTTTTTTCAATTTTTTTCACATAATAAAACACAAGGGTACATTTGAACATAAAACAAAAGCAATGTGGTGTGTGTGGTAGAAACCTACCGGTATACAGGCTTATGCTAGGGGCCACACTCCAAATATAATCAAATTGTTTACAGCTCACTTTGAGAAACAAAAATCTTTGTCCTATTCATATTTGAGATAAAAATCACATTTGCATGAAGATCATACAGTATATAATCTATAATTCCATCACCGAATTACCAATATGACATACAGTATGTTATGTTTTTTTTCCCAAACTGAGATTGATATAAACTTTATTTTATGCCACATTTATTTTATGTGGCATAAAATAAAGGATGTGAAGCCAGAAAGCACTCAGAGAGCACAGACCTCCACAAAGACAACTCCGTTTCTCTTCACAGTGGGATATGACAACAAAAACAAATGATAATGTTATACAAATTGTCGGATTTAATGTTATTTTATTATTAGTTCACTTGTTATTCACAAAAATTGCTAGGTCTCCTGTTGGTCGCTAATGACCTACCTGTGTGTTTGCTGGTTCTGGACCGGTCCAATACCTGTGGATGTCGCCCAGTATCTGTGTTGTTTGTTATTCTATCTCTACTCTTTTGTTTTGTCTCTCCTCTGTCCACTAACCCCAACCGGTCGAGGCAGATGGCTGCCTACCCTGAGCCGCTGGTTCAGCTGGAGGTTTTCCTCCCCCCCTCGCCCTTGGCTTGCTCTCAGTGGTTCTGTTGGGTTTACTCTCTGTATAGTCTTGAGGTCTCGGCCTCAAATTGTGAAGCGCCTAGAGAGAATCGGCGATTATTATTGTCGCTACACAAATAAAATTGAAAATTGAATTGAAAAATAATATTTACATAATTGTGGTTTTCTTCTGGCTCTAGCTCTGTAAATGTTGAAGATATGTCAAATCCGTGGACACATTACTGAATCAGCAGACTTTCCACCACAATTTGGTGTCAGTTTCATGTCTATAGTTTTATTTGCTACCTTACAGTAGCTATTTTTCCTCAACCCCTGTAAGTATAAGTGTTCTGGATCACTATATCCAGAATATTGCCCATATCTGGATCAAACTTTGTGGTTTGAGTGAATCCATTATGGTGTTATCCTATATTTTTTGTCTACATTTTTTGGGTGTTTTTTGTGGTGTTACAAGGACAAATGCTGAATTTATCTCTACCTCACAATGGTGAAGAATCCTTTAAAAATCTTCTGGATACAGATGATGACCCAGATAAGTCCCAGAATCCAACTGATTGGTCCTTGCGGTATTTCCAACCTACCCTTTTTCAGCAAAATCTGTTCATAACTTTTTGAGTTGTGTTGCGAACAAATGGATAAACTAACGCCGACAAAAACATAACCTCCTTGGCGGAGGTACAGTGGTACTCCAGCTAACGAATTTAATCCATTCCAGCCTCACGTTCATTGGCCGAAGCATTTGTTAGCCGGTGCCAGTTTTTCCATAAGAATACATGTAAAACCAATTAATCCATTCTGGACTAGTGATCGACCGATATTGGATTTTCAGGGCTGATACCGATTATTAGTAGTTAAAGAGGCCGATAACCGATATTTGGAGCCGATATTCATTTGTTGTGAAAGTGTAAAAATGTTGAATAATGCAAACACTTAACTTCG
>JAQQAE010019458.1:0-10928 GCA_029823295.1 Pseudamia nigra | reverse complement strand
TTTATTATTACTTTTGTCAGATTCAAGTTATTTCTGTGACTATTGTGGGTTTTTCTGTCATTTACAGAGGGTACCAACAATTTCATCCACGTCTGTATTTATTCTCAAGAGTATTATAATTGCAGTAAAATGAATAATACAAATATGCAATATTGAACACATAGTTTACTTGCTTACAATGTTTTTTTGAAAAGCCAATTTGTTTTGTGAGCCAAATGAATAATTCCAAGACCCACCTGTGGGTCCCGACCCAGTGTTTGGGAATGGCTGATCTAGACTGACAAAGTGTTAAAAATAACAGCATTATACTGAGGCTGAAGTGTTTATTGTGCTTAACTGCTATTACATTATACTGTATACATGACAGAAACAATAAATCTAATCATATTATTTTCGTCCTGGGGTATTGTATTTGTTTGTATATGCTGACCCCTCCTGGTTTTTAGACCAAACTTGTAAGTGGCTACTGGTTTTTGTTTTCGGAAATATAGTAACTCCAACAAATGCTAGCAACTGTCTCTTGCTTACCTATATCTTTGATAAAAGCCTGTACACTCATTTCTGTCTAGAGGCCTCCAAATGGTCCTTATGCTAACTTCAGAGTGGGTCTGTCATTCCTTCTCGTCTTCCACGGCACCAACTATGTTAGCATTAGATACAATAACAAAGAATGGAGTCAGTTAATGGCAGCAAACACCTCACCCCCAGCACAACACAAATATAGATGTGCAGAGTCAAATCATAGATACTAAACTCTCAATATTAGGGCTAGTAAAATACTGTAAGTACACTCCTATACATACATAATTAGTACAAAAACATGTTATTGATCTTTAAAGGCTTTAGTGATTCCAACATAAACATATTTACATGCACATGTGCATCTGCCAGGCCAATGCTTCACAACACGAGACTTTAATTGCTCGAAATTGCTTTTCAATTTGAGCTGATAGTGAAACATATGGTGTTTAAATTCCCAAGAGCTGCAGCATTAGCATCTGCACTGATTTAGTAATTTGATACTCTTCCATGAGCTGATACCGGGAATCTGCCAAGGAATTCACTTACCACCCCCTGTATTGTTTTATTACTTTAAGTTAAAGTCAGTTAATACAGTGTACATTAAATGCATCTGATTACCGATTCTATTTCGGGACATAACTTCTGAACACATACATACACCACAGAGGTTTTGGCTGAATGATGGACCTTTTATTACATTAATGATCAAATGATTATGAAAAAATGCCCTGATGGTCTCTAATCATCATTGTCCACAAAGTCTTTTCTCAAATCAAATACTTCCCTTCTGGACATACTCTCCTATTAGTTGTAGTTCTGATTACTTTTTTTTTATTACACTTTAGCTGTAAACAATCCTCTACAGCTGCCTAATCCTATTTACGGGCTATAAAATGAATTTTGAGCTAATACATTCTTACAGAACAGGGAAGGGTGCAGACATAGTTGTCAAAGTGATGTATGCCATAAAGTGAGTCAATAGCATAGACACCATCTGTCTATTCATACACTATAAAACCCTGGAGAATCTATTACGGTCATAAAAGAAGAACAAGAAGAAGAGACTTACTGTAAGGACATCCATAGGTCTCCAGCCGAAGTCCAATCCGGCCATTGGGACTCCAGTCCAAAGGAATGAGGCGGAGAAAGCGAGCAATAGCAGGCTGCTGCAGCTTGTACTGAACCACACTATCTGCATTACTGTTACCTGGAAAAGACTAGAGAACAAACACCCACTTGTCAAATCATCAATGTACAGTACAATTACCTAAAAACATTATCACCGATCTGACCATTTTTTCTCGCTCCTAAGTCACCACATACTGGCATTTATTTATTTACCAAGTCATCACATACTGATGCACAGAACACTCCGGACATACAGTTTTGTATGATGAACAGAGAAAGTAGAAGACAATCACTATGGCAACAGTTCATTTAACAATTTTGTGATTGCTTTTAGGGGCAAAAACTACTTTACTATGGATAAGGAAACGGGAATTGGGGGGCGGGGGGGTTAGACTCAACATGCGTAAAAATACAGAGTCTGCTGCAAAACATAAGACTTAGGATCCCAAATGGAAGTCCAGATATTTGTCACCATAACTACACAAACTCCAACCTACCAGGAAGCTGTAGACTTGGGGCCAGATCCGGAAAATATTTGCATTGGTTTAGTGTGCATTAAACATACATTAAAGCAGTGCAACAATAGCCTGTAATTCACAAAGCATGTACAAACCACTGGCAAAGGCTGAAATTCATGCAAACTGCACTGCCAGGCAGATAGCATCAAGGTTGTGGTTGTGCCATTTGCATAGATGCCAATGAGGGAATATTCCTATGTTTGTCACACAATCCTCAATAAAAGCAAAAAAAAGCATCAAAGCTAACAATCTTTGATTCAGAAAAGAGCAGCATAAATTGCAACCCCCAAACAGTCGGGCTCTATGTCCTATGCCTCTCTCTGTCTCCTTCACTTTCACCCAACTTTGTTCAGAAATGGTGAGGCATATAGCCAGATCAGCACAAAACCAAGATACAATCAGATTATTATTTAACCTTTGTTTAACCAGGCAAGACAGATTAAGAACATATTATTTACATCTGTGGCCTGGCAAAATGACTGCTCCGCATGCCACAAATTGAAATCAGGTGCTGTGCTCATCAGTATGTGATGTCTTAGGATCCTGAACAACCTGGCAGGGACTGCACGCTCCAAACCAAGTAGTTTTATAGCTAAACCTAAGGAAACTGTAACCATGTAGTTATCTTGCCATCTGCCAGAGAAAATAATGTGCCTTAAACATAAAAAATGCATGAAGACGGACTGTGACTAGTTTGGAGGGACCACACATGGGTCTCCCTCTGTTTAGAGTAAGAGTTTACTGACAGCCAAATTCAACATTCTTACGCAAAAGGTTGTACATGACATTATTCATAATGTAACATTAAAAAGTTAAAGATTTTACAAAGATGGTCTTTCACTTCTTTTGTAACGGATTAGTGATGGACTACTATCTGCTTTTCTTTCTTTTTCCTCTTTCTATCTGGATTTTGATCCTAATTACATTACAGTGGTACCTCGAACGAGTTTAATCCATTCCGGCGTCACGCACGGTATCCAAATTTCTCGTTATCCGAATAGACTTTCCATAGAAAACACGTAAAACCAATTAATCCGTTCTGGACCCACAACAAACTCCCATATAAAGTATGTATTACACACCCCTACATGCACATTTATTCATTATTATTATTATTTGAAAAGGAAGTTATATTAATTATCTGAAACGGAATGCATGAAATTAGTTCTAAAATGATTTAAAATGTATTCTTATCTTGGCTTATGACTTGGTAGTGTGTCCGTGGACACTGCACATGTCCATAACTGTAAACAA
Source organism: Pseudamia nigra (assembly GCA_029823295.1). Lineage (NCBI taxonomy): Eukaryota > Metazoa > Chordata > Actinopteri > Kurtiformes > Apogonidae > Pseudamia > Pseudamia nigra. The sequence goes on along the minus strand of JAQQAE010019458.1, from coordinate 7,506 downwards.
CACCAACGCTGCTGACCGCCGGCGGCCTGACAGTGGGACACAGGACATGCCGTGGGGCGCTAGCGGCCCGGGAGTGGGACACGCTGCTGCCCGATGGTACAGTATCACCAGCGATTTCCTTCTCTTTCATCCAAAGCAGCAGTAGCCTCTCCATAACACAAGCTAATGGTTGTTAGCCGCTAGCCTCTGTTAGCTTGGCTAACGGCTGTTAGCTTCTGGGTCTTTCATGTCTGAGACCCGGAAGTGTCTACAGCCGTTAGCCGTTAGCCTGTGTTAGCTTGGCTAACAGCTGTTAGCTTCGCCGAGACCCAGAAGTGATTACTTGTTTTCTGGTTAAAACCTCATTGTCAGAGGTAAATTTTTTGCAGTTTTTTTCCTCGGTATCCGAATTTCTCATTGTCAGAAGAGCTCTTTGTCCGAGGCACCACTGTATTAGCTTATCGACCTTAATTTTAACAATATCAGTTCAATCTTCATTCTTGTATGATGTGTAGATTTATTTAGAGTATGACCATGGATGCCTGGTTAGCCTTCCCTCTATCTGAAGCAGTCGAGTAAACCTCTTACACAGAAGAGGATGCATGGCGCCAGCTAGCTGGGCAAGACTACGGGGCCTGGCAGTATCACAGCAATGGTGCTGAAGGCCTGTGTCCATGAACTCTCACCAGTGCTACATTCACTCATCAGCAAATCCTACTTGACTGCTACCATACCTACTCTCTGGAACACACTATGCTACAATAATCCTTATAGCCAAAAAAACGTGGCCCACAGAATCATTACCACTATTGTCCTGTTGCCCTTACAGCCATAATAATGAAATGCCTAGAGAAACTACTGCTGAGGACCATCATGTCAGCTGTCACCCCACAGTTTAATCCCCTTCAATTTGCCTACACGTCTCAAAGTGGCCTGCCTGCTGCACCATGTCCTCCAGCACCTGGACTCTCCAGGGCACTTTGTCAGGATTCTAATTGTGTACTTCAGCGCTGCCTTTAATAACATCCAAAAGCACTAGATAGTCAAGAAGTTACACCAGCTCATCAGAAGTTACACCTTCCCATCTGATCCATCTCATCAATTACTTCTTAAGTGACAGGCTGAAATAGTACAGGTAGGTGCATCACCATCAGTGTTGCGTGCATGTGCTTTCTTTGCACTTCATTTTGATGCACAGGTTCGGTTTACCTGGCAACATTAGCTCACCTGTCCACACCTCAGCCCACTCAGCAGTCAGGAAGTGATGTAACCTCAGTGAGAAGCTGAGCTCATTGTCTTTCCTTATGGAACCCTGGACTGCAGCATGTGGTGGTGTCCCCAGCAGACGACTCATGGAGGAGTCCACAATGGCTGAATTTTGAGTGAGGCATGGCAAGTTCTTCCCTTAGTTGATGTTCTTTTAAGTGATTGTATATTTTTTTGTGTTGATGTTAACAAAATATTCGATCTTACCCCCACCCCACCCTTTAATCTGTCTCACATTTTAAACAGGCTGTGAGGATGTAACAATCAGTCATCACAACAAACACTGGAGCACCAGAGGGGTGTGTGCTATTTCTCAACACCCTCTATACGAATGACTGCATCAACCCATTTCCTACCACCACATACCTCAAAAACTCAGATGACAACACCAGCTTTGCTTTGCTCACAGATAACAACTCTGCTCTGGACTACCACAACATTTCTATTAGTGGTGTGAACTCTACCATCTCCATCTCAAAGTCATTAAAACAAATGAATTAGTCCCCATCACATCAGCATTTCATCCTCATCAACAACTAATCAGTAAAAAACAGTTGACAGTTTCAAATAACTTGAAATAATATTGGACAATCAACTCACTTTTGACCAGCACAACACTGACATTCAGAAAGGAGTCTTCAAAGATGGTCAGCCATCTGAAAACTGAAAGGACTTTGTTGGCTCCCAACTCCTCCTGTTGCTGTATCAAAATATGATCTAATCCATCTTCCATTACTGTTCCACCTGGTTCTTCAACATGTTATCTGTCAAAAACAAGGCCAGACTCACACGCGTAACCACGACTGCTTCCAGATTAACACGTCTTAAAACTGTGACATGTTGTTCTCTGCTGTCTCTGTGAAGACCATCAGTGCTGGTTTCCCTGCAGTCAGAGGAAACAGACTCAACTCTATCTCTAACGATGTGAAACATGATAATTGTGACGAGAAGCTCCTCTCTGCAGAATGGTTTCAAACAATTTTTCTCTGCAGACATACATGTCCAGGCTCCAGGTTTGGAGTATTATTTAATTCAGGATTAGATTTTCCTGAAGCAAGGTAGGAAATTCTCTCAGTGTGTTTGTTTTTATATAAACTAAACTACTTATTATTCTAGTAGCTGTGTGCTGAATCTGTGTATCAACACCACGGGGAGACAAATACAAGTCCAACACCACATTCAAGAGACAGGAAAACACTGAAATATGTCCAGTGTTTACAGCGGGTGGAGGTCATGCCTCTCTGCTAACCATCTGATTAACTTTTCTTGACCATTTTTATGTGTATGCCCGGACCTCTGAGTCTGAATTAAATTAACCCAGTGCTTCTCAAATAATGGGGCACGCCAGGCCCAGCGGAGTGCCAGTGGAGCGCCAGCGGAGGCCCCGCTGTCATGGCCTGTATTCATACTGAAAATTTAGATCAAGTGAGCTTTTGCCCTACTGCTCCATGGGAGGTTTCTGTCCTCCCTGAGCTCACCCTAGGACACCTGCGTTACCGTTTGATATGTGTACCGCCCCAGTCAAACTCCCCACCTACCACTGTCCCCGGAGCGGGTCGCGGGTGGGCAGGCAGTTGATGCCAGAAGCGAGAGCCTGCTTGGGGCTCGCCTCACCAAGTAGGTGACGCGCAAATGTGTCAGCGCCGACACGTTCAGTGATAAAGGGATTTATCCAATAAAAATAGAGTTTTGATGTCGGACCATCCCGTGTAGCCTGAAGGACAGCTGGGATTGGCTCCAGCCACCCACAGCCCTGAACAGGTGCGTTAGAAAATGAATGGATTAAAATGATTCATTAGTTATTGTGTTAAGAAATGTCAGCTGTTATCTGCAAGCCAGATACAGTCATCAAAAGAGCCACATCTCTACTCGCGAGCCATAGGTTCCTGTCCTCTGATCTACATGTTGCAAAATGTTTTCTTCTTCCTAGGGAAAGACAGAAATAATTGAGAAGCACTGGATTAACCTAATGACTTTTAAACCTGATTGAATCATGTTTTCATGTTTTATTTTATTTCATCATGGTTAATTTTATTGAATCATATTTTACCTTTAAATTGCAGTGTAGTGTACCACATTTTAAAGGTCTAATGTGTAAGGTTTACAGGGAATTAGGAATAATCCCCCTGAATGTAAGACTCTTGTTTTTGTTTTCTTAGAAGGAGCCATTTACACTTTAGACAACAGAGGGAAGGGTCAACTTTTACCGAGTCCACTGTGTTGTGCCTCGCTGTTTCTGTACTACCTCAGAATGGATATCTTTGTATGTTTGGTTTTAGAACGGATAGAATGGTATCTAGCCTTAAAAATATTATTGCTGCCTATTACAAATCACCAAAATTATTATTCCCTTCACAACAAAAAAGTCAAAGCAGCAAAGCCAACAGTACTGTAATGAGGGGCCACAGTAGGGGAGGGTAACAGGTATTCTGGTAAGGACATCTAACTTCACCAAAGTACATACTTTTATCTTCAACACTAGATGTCCCTAAATACCACACACTGAACCTTAAACAGACAAATTCACAACATTTGTAAATGTTCTGTTTAGAGGGTAATTATGTAAATATGATTGATTCCCATCATCTCAACCACTGAGCTTACTGACAGTGTTTGTCAGTTCACAGTCCACAATTTACGACAAATTGTTCTGATCTACGTGTCGTTATTGTGTTGTTGATATTGTTACTCTAGTTTGACTTCCTACTGACCTTCGGAAGATCTTGTGCCACAAAACTAAATAACTGAACGTCATACTTCTCAGGATGTCTTTCAGTTTTTAACTTAGACATCTCTGGACCCTGAAGTTGCACATCAGAGCTTTCCATAATTTCACTCTGGATGTATTCAATTTAAACCCCATTTTGCTAGAGTCTGATCAGACCTAATTTGAGGTTCATTGTTGTAACCAACCACAATAGTAAGTATGAATGAGTTGATTGATTTATTACATGTTTGACCATTTTCTCAAATGTTTCTGGAATACAAATATTTTTATGACGGAACTACTGTTATCAATATTTTGTTGTTGGCGACAAATAAAATGAAGACTGAAGATGCAGATCAAAGCATCACAGGTTTCAATTTCCTTTCCTGGAACTATCCCTCACAAACTGGAGTTTCTGGGTGGCAGATTGCACCACATGATGTCAGCCAGGAACATGCCACTTGGCCGCTTCTCTGTCCTGCTATGTGTCCATCAACAGCAGCTTAAGTGTTTTGGCAACAGATCCACACAGTCAGCAGAGCTCGTTGCTTCATCCATTATTAATGAGCAGTCACAGGCTCCTGATGACTGTGATTATCTCTGCAGGATGGACTGATCCCTGCAGACAGGCACTGCTCAACAACATCTCCACTGTAAATATCACTGTGCTGGTGCAGGAAAATGAGCTGTAATGAACCTTAGCGATCATGTTTACATCTATTACCTGTTGCGTCCTGTTTGTGCACTTACACAGCTAGGCTTATGGACTGTTGTGTGTTGCAATTCTAGGACCAGCTACTAGAGTCAATATAACTTGTGAATGTAATGGTAAAAATAATTGTAAAGATTTGTCAATTAAAAACATTGGCTCAAGGTTTACCCAAAAATGTGTAATGTCTTCTTATAAAAACATATTCATTTGATCTGGTATAAAATGTGAGTGTGTTGTCACTGAAACAACAGCATAAACTGCCATTTGCCTCTTTTAGACACTTTGATGTCATTGGAACCCTGCTGAACACTGGTACTGTAGCATTAATTTGGTTTTGCATTGCATTGCGTTGTAATGCAAGTTACAGATTGATGATAAAATACTACAACCCCAACTCTAATGAAGTTGGGACATTTTGTAAAATGGAAATAAAAACAGAATGCAATGATTTGCAAATCTCATAAACCCATATATTCTTCGCAGCAGAATATAAACAACGTATCATGTTGAAACTGATACATTTTACCATTTCAAGCAAAAATATGAGCTCATTTGGAATTTGATGACAGCAACACATCCCGAAAAAGTTGGAAGCAGCGGCAACAAAAGGCTGGACATGTAATTGGCACAACTCAAAAACAACTGGAGGAACATTTGACAACTAATTCTATTAATTGGCAAAAGGTGAGTAACATGACTGGGGACAAAAAGGAGCATTTTAGAGACAGAGTGTTGGAGTTAAAAATACATGTGTTATCATTTTCCTCAATGTACATATATATATTAAGCTTCATATGCCTTTATATGCGAAATGATTCTGGATGCTGTGCTTTTCCACTAAGAAGTGATCTCTGCACACACACACTGTTTTGTCTCAACTACCGTAAGTGACCTTGCAGGTGCAACCTATGTTATGTGAATCTGCTTAATGTGTCCAGATAGAATCTGCATTGCTCTAATGTTGAAAAATTCATGAAATACTGTAGCATGTGACATATGACTACGCCTTCTTGTGTGTTCTAATAAAACATCTGAGCGAAGGAGGATGCTTCGAAGAAAGACCGATGGATGCCAAGCTCCTGCTTTCTTCCCTCTTTGCAAAGAGCCTGTTTTTTTATACTCTGTGTCCGAGTCTCTTATTGGGGTCTAGGTTAATCGAGCTTGGTGATGGACCTGACGCAGAGCCTCTCAGATGTGAAGATGGACAGAGGCTCACAAATTTGCAAAAAACTGCTTTTAAAAATTGTGGAATAATTTCAGAAAAATGTTCCTCATCATAAAATTGCAAAGACTTTGAGAATCCCACTATCTACAATGTATAATATCATTGACAGATTCAGAGAGTCAGGAGAAAGGTCAAAGGTCAAAACTAGATGCTGGTGATCTTGGGACCCTCAGGCGGCACTGCATTAAAAACAGACATGATTCTCTCCTGAACTCACTGAATGGGCTCAGGAACACTTCCAGAAGTCACTGTCTCTGAACACAGTTCATTGTGCACCGTCCACAAATACAAGTTAAATCTGTATCATGTAAAGAAGAATACATACAGTATGTGAACACCATCCAGAAACACCACTGTGTTCCCTGGACCCAAGATCATTTATAATGGTCTGAAGCGAAATGAAAAACTGTTCTGTGGTCAGATTGATGTGGGAATAAAATATGGCTTTATAAGATTTGCGTTTTGTTTTTATTTACATTTTACACAACATCCCAACTTCATTGGAATTAGTGTTGTACAATATAATAGGTTTGTGTCTTTACGGTCCCTCTGACAGTGTCCCCAACAGCAGTGGGTGCAACAACCAGTTTTTATGATGCATGCTGTATCATACAATATTGCACGATAGAAAACAGCTGGAAATAATATAACACAATATTCTATGCTTCGTTGTTCCAATTTTGTGGCTTTAATATCCTCAACAGCAGTGGAAGTAATAATGTTATACTGTATATGGTATAATACAATATTGTGAAATGATTGTTACACCAGCATGATACAATTCCAAGCAATATAACTTATTTTCCCCTTTTTTTGTCATGCTTTTGTCAAAGTTATAATGTGTAAGCAATACACAAACAATACGAAGAACTGCAATGTGACTATGATATGGTATGATACTACACTATGATATGGATATGATACTTCTGCATACTGCATCACCATGGACACAGGTCACTGCTTTTTTGACAACACCATACTACACAGTGTGAAATGAACCAATAGAACATCTATGCCACTACAGTTATGACATCTCAGGCAGAGTACTGTTTGTCTTGGTGCTGTTTACTCCTATACTGGAGTAACTCACCCCTATACTGTCCTCCTGTCTGTACTGTCTCCAGTTGTGTCCTGTATCACTGAACATCAGCAGGTAGGAGGACAGCCAATCAGAGCTTCCGTAGCGACCTTGTGTAGCTACAGCTGTGATCTTTGTCCGCTCCCTGAGGTCAACCTCCAGCCACTGGTACCCGTCTGAGGTAAGCGGAGACCAACCTCCAGCTCCTGGATGCAGAGAAAGAGAAACAAGAATGAAATGCACAGCTAGACGTTAAATTGAGAATTACTATTAACATCGAAGACACTCACTGATCATTTTATTAGGTACCATTGTTAACATCACTTGCTAAAGCTGAAGCTTAAACCAAGCATGAGAATGGAGAACTCTGACCATCGTAAACCCACAATGGTTGGAGAAATAACTTGAATCTGACAGAAGTAATAAATAAAAATTTTATGAAAATTAACGAGTGAAAATCAAACATTGCTTTTGAATTGTAGTTCAACAGAATTATTTTAAAAAACAAACTCACAAAACAGGCCTTGACAAAAATGATG
>JAQQAE010019457.1:0-10928 GCA_029823295.1 Pseudamia nigra | reverse complement strand
TACCGTGAAACCGTGAAACCGTGATATTTTTGCCCAAGGTTATCATACCGTCAGAATCTCATACCGGCCCATGCCTATAAACCTGATGCGTTTGGACATTAGCAATAAAAAGTCTGGACACATCTCCTTCAGGGGTTTTTTTTATTTTTAGAATCTTCAACATTGTACATTAACCCTTTCACGCATGGTGTTCACTGCACTGGAGTAAATTTTTAGTAATTAGAAAATTAAGACATAAGGTAGAGTGAAATGCAATAAGTCAGTGAATACTGTGACTTAAAATGAACAAAATAATGAGGAAAAGGAGCAACATATGAAGCAAAGGGTACAAACTAGTAAATTCAATAAAAGTGAACAAAAGTAGAAGAAAAATGAACAAAATGAGCAGCAAGCTGGACAAAACAATCAAAAAATTAAGAAAAAGTGGACAAAATTAGAAGAAAAATGAACAAACCAATCAAGACAATGAACCAAATTAGATGCACAAAGAAGAAAATTGGGAAAACAACAAAGAGTCGAGAAAATGCTTTAAAAACGACAACAAAAAAAAAACTGTCAAATTATGTGGTTCAGTCATGATTTTTCTTACAGTATCAACCAGTAACTAAGGTATAATTATAATTGTATTTCAATAAACTGACCTACATGGCTCAAATTTACTGCCATTATTTTAAAGGTTGTTTTTAAGTACCACAAAGCTGAAGATCTCATATCCCCAATTTTTTAATAAGCCATGCATGAAAGGGTTAATCAAGACAATCAAAGTGAAAGAACATGTATGGAATTATGTAGCAAACAAAAAAGTGTAAACATCCCAAATACAGCAAGTAACATAATTGGCATACAGCAACTGCCAATATCAGAAATCCTGAACAGACAAATACGAAGGAAGACAAGGTCAATTTATTCAATAATGGCGATCCTCTATTGGAGGAATATGTCCCTCTCCTATCTGGTTGGAGGTGCAGGTTACCCAGGGCAACAGATACAAGTTCTCCTTTGTTCCACATTCAGTTAATGCACTTAAACAATCAGCCAATTTTTTATGACTTTTTAAGCAGCACTGTACTGTGTTTATTTTGTTGTTTACTTACGACCATCACTGATGCTCCACTAGACTTTCTTAACAAACATATTTTCGTGGCTGAACTTGGTCAGGTTGTGTTAGAATATTTTGTGTTCTGTGTTGTGTTATGTTCTTCTGTTTTGTGTCTCCTGTGTCCTTTGAAATTATTTTTGTAAAAAAAAAAATTCCCTGTGAGGGTCTGAACTAAACACAACTGGACATTTAACTTTGGTGGTAGCTTTGCACACTCATGGCATTTTCTCTCATCGGGTTCATCTGGGTTGTCACCTGTGCCATATCTTGTCTTTGTAATATGCTTTAGAGTCTTAGACCCTCAGTTGTCCTGCTCAGAGAAAAGGTGGGTATAGAGTCTAGAGCTACTACAACTACTGTACAAATCCAAATTATGTCAAGAAAGACTGAGTCAGGGAAAATACAGTCCATGATGGACTGTAGAAATTCACTCTGCAAAATCTCAAGAACTTTGAATGTGTCCCCAAGCACAGTCACCAGAACCATCAAATGCCAAATGAGATGTTGTAAGTTAGCAGTTTCTGACACTGATAATTCTCATGAACTTAGGCTCTGCAGCAGAGGCTGCTCTTGGTCTTTCTTTCCTGCAACAATCACCTTCATCATAGCATTTGATTGTGTTGGACACTGCACTTGGGAACACATTCAAACCTCTTAACATTAAGATTGACTGACCTTCTTAATTTAAAGTAATGATGGACTGGCTTTCTTCATAATATGGATTTGTACAGTCATTGCAGTGGCACTAATAGGGTTTTAAACTCTGTACTCATGTTTATGGCCTGCAAGATAACTGATGGTCTAAAAATTAAGAAGGCCAGACAAGTTAACGTGTGAATTGAAGACCTTGTAGGTGACTACATCATGAATCTGATGACAATGCAAAGCTGTCATCAAAGCTAAATGTGGCCACTTTGGACAATGCAAAATATAAAACATGTTCTGAGTAGTTCAACGCTCAACTATGACCTGATAGTAGAGGACTCAGTGCAGCTGCACAATTTGGAAAACATTGTATTGTGATTAATTATGATTTGAGTCGACATGCTTGGTTGGAAAAAAACACACATTACTCATTTATAAAGGTCAGGTCAAACATATAAACTAACAAAAGACAAAAACACTGTAGAAATCCAAGCACTTAAAAAAATACACAATGAAGAAATACAAAAGAAAGCTGTGACTTTGTTCTTACATGTTTTACATATGACCAGACCACAGAGGTTGTGTTGTATTTTCCATTTCTGCAACTTGGATCACTCTAATACCTCCTTAATCTGGGCTTTCTAACTTGCAAATATATAATCTTTTTGCAATTACGACTTGATTAGTTGGTCAGCGTTCACGCTCAGCATAGGTTTTTTTTTACATTTGGCTAAGGTGCTCTGAAAAACACATTAGCATAAGAGAGGTAGGGGAAACCGGGGTATATATTTATTTATTATTTGCGTTTGAAGAAATATATTTTTCCTAATCACCCTCCGTGTTTTGTATATTTGTTCTCATTATTGTGTTTAACTCTTCATTTTCACACATTAACCTTTATCTGTTAAAATTTTTCTCTTGGCGCTTTATGTCTCTCTCACACACAAACACACACACATACACTGTGAGGTAAGATGTTGCCGTAGTGCTTGCAATATTAGCATGTGTGGATAGATGACTTTAGTACAGCGAAGTCTGTCAAACATGATCCATTCAGCCCATGGGTCTAATCCACACAGCCTCATTTTATACACACGCAGACACGGACGCACACATGCATAGCATACATACTTTACTTGTGGTTTTGTGACTAGCGGAGGGCAGACACACTCTGAGGCAGATGATCATGCTGCCTGATACTCATCTTTTCTTATGGAACACACATACCGCACTGGTAGACATCTGCCAGCCTCCTATCAATGCTAAGATCTGTCTCTTTATCACCATTAAGCACTTCCTGTGGTTAACTCCTCCATGGATTCTTCTCCCTCTCTCTATTTCCTTTTTATATCATTTTCTCAATTGCTTCCTTCCATCGCTATGAACAAAAAAACAGAACTCTTGTCCAGATAACAACACAAGAACACTCCGGAGAACACACACATTCATGGAGGACAGATGTGATGATAAATCTCTCCGCTCTGGGGTCAGCTCGCGGTCGCAGTGTGCGTGTGTGTATGTGTGTTTGGAGTCAGACACTATCTTTCTGGACGTTACTGGGCCAATTGAGAATTAATTGTGATTCTCTGCTTACAGAAGTTTCTTCTCTGTCTCCCTCTCCCACATTATGCCTCCTTGTTGTTGAGAAGTGAGTTGAGGAATGAGGGAGGCCAAGGGGAGGTGTGTGTATGGCTGTGTGTGTCTGGTTGGTGTGAAGGTGTGGTTTAAGTAGAAGGCTACACACTTTTTAAGCTGGCAGTAAATATGAGTGTGTATGTGCATTTTTTGTGTGAGTGCGTAAGGGGTGTGTGTTGTCTGTACAGCCGCAGCGCCTGCTCATCACCTCAGGCCCCGCGTGGGCCTCCGACTCCTTGGGTGGTCTGGCACACACCCGGGATTGTGTGTCTGTACATGAGTGTGTGTTTAGTGTGTAGTGGTCTGGCAACTACGCAAGACCCAGATTGTACTCTGGGCAGGGCCCCAACCTAACCCCAACCCCCACCCTCTGCTCCAGTGCACCTCCTTCAAGTTCTTAACCACAACACTGTACTGGCTTCTATTACACACAAAAACACACACACCGTACTTTTCACTGTAAAATCAGTGTTTAGTGTTAAACGAATTGAAAATATGTTCATATTGTGATTATTTTGGACAATATTGTATGTTTGCCTTCCTTGCATTCTTAAAGCACTTTAGACCATCAATTGTCTGTGCAGAGAAAGGTCTGGGTACAAAGACAATCAAACTATTATTGCCACTGCAACTCTGGCAAAAAACACTGTGTCATTACTTTAAGAATTGAAGGTCAGTAATCCAAAAAATCTCAAGAATGTTAAATGTGCTATGATGAAGCTAGATGTGATAAAGACCATCCCAGGAAAGAAAGACCAAGACACAAATGACACTGTGAATTGGAAACTGACTGCATTTTGAATCTGATGAGAGATAGTTTTGTCATCAGATACGTAGCAAAGTAGGGAGATGCAAGAGGCGAAAGAAATGCATTTAGGTACAACTCCAATTCTGAAGAAGTTAAGGCAGGTGGAATATGAAAATTACAACCTACTGCAGTGCTATAAAATTTGACTTCACCTTGTATTTCATTGTAGACAATATGAACACAGTAGATTTCATGGTTTGTGTGGCGATCTTGTTTGTGAGTATATACAGCCATCTAGCCACCCTTCGATGGTTCTGATGACGACCATCCCAAGAAAGGAAGACCCAAAGCTACCTCTGCTGCAGACAATACAGCTATTAGAATTAACATCCTCAAAAACTCAAATTTACAACACCTCAGATGGCAGCCGAGATAGCATTTCTAATATCACTGCTGACACATCTGCACAAGATAGCTGATGGTCCACAGCACATTAAGAAGGCAAGGCAGCACAAATTAACTCTTGACAAATTTTCACAGTCTTCAGTATTAACACTAACAGTAGTAAAATGCATAAGATTCTCCAGTTTCAGCTTATTCAGATTGTTGTCTCTCTTGCTGCAGTATAAAGTGCAGCTCAATATTTGAAGGCAAACGTGGAGTCCACACTTTCATTAAAATAACACATGCTATGTTCTGTGTTTCTGGCAGGCTGCAGTGGTGGTAGTGTTTAACTTTGCCATGGTGCTGCTCATCTTCCCTGCTATCCTCAGTATGGACCTCTACAGACGAGAGGATCGGCGCTTTGACATCTTCTGCTGCTTCTACAGGTGTGGTAACGCACTCACACACATGCACACATAATACAAAGGAGGTCTTTTATTTCAGATGGAGGATATTGCTTTCGTGTTGTCTGCTCAATAGTTCCTCCTTTTATGTTTTCATCTCATCTCTGATCTGACAATGAATAACTTTAACACAGGCGTAGTTATCTCTTTAAATATCTTCACCTTAATCCCCCTCAGTCAAAACCTAATTACTGCTTAAGTTGTCTGTTTCTGTCTGGCTGCTTGGTTGTTTGACTGGCAGTGTATCTGTCACAGTCTTTATTAAACTTCACCAGTCTGCCTGCCAGTCAGGACATGTTTGTTGGCACAGCAATCATACAGATGTGCACACACACTATTAAATTCCCTTAGTGGGTCTTAGTTCTCCATTTCCTGCTGCTGGCAAAGGTTGACATTAAGAATAACACCAGAGTGATATCACATTAACATGTTTCATTTAGGTTTTTTGTGCATTATATCTTATTTTCCTTGCATTCTTTCTAGGAACCTTACCTTTTAAAATTTTTGTTTGAGAAAACAACTTATTCATTTCACAAAACCTGCTGATGTATGTTTTAAAACTTCTCTTTTTCATCTTTGGATCTATTTACTTTCACAGCAGTGTGTAATTTGACATTTTTTCACCGCTGCTTTTTTTTAGCCCATGTGCCAATCGTGTGATCCAGATTGAGCCTCAGGCATACCTGGACGGGGCAGAAGGGAGTCGCTACAGCCCTCCACCATCTTACCGGACACCTCCTCCCTCATATCAAACACCACCGCCGAGGTACAGCAGCCCCCCTCCTTCCTACAGCAGCCACGGCTTTGCCCAGCAGACCCAGATCACTATGCAGTCCACGGTGCAGCTCAGGACAGAGTATGACCCCCGGACTCAGGCCTTTTACACCACAGCTGAGCCCAGATCCCAAATCTCTGTACAACCAATTAACCCCGCTCCAACAAGAAGCAACCCTAATAATGAATATTACAGCAGCAACACCAATGGCAGCAGGAGTAGCAGCAGCAACAATGGAAATCTGAATAATAACACCTCAAACCGTAGCACTGGAGGTTCTCGTAGCTCTACAGCCTTTACTCATCATTGTCCTGTGCCGCCTCCTGCTACAACCTTCAGCTGTGGTTCAGGTCCTCAGGGTGATACAGCCTCATCAACAGGCCAGAGCCCAGAAAACAACAGTTCCACACGGGACCTATTGTCTCAGTTTGGAGAGGCCTCACTGGGCCTGCGTTGCATTGAGCCTCCCTGCTCCCGCTGGACCTTCGCCTCTTTTGCTGAAAAGCACTATGCCCCATTCCTTCTGCAGCCTAATGCTAAGGTGAGTTTAGTTTCAGGAAAGCTCTGTCTGCTTAATGTGTCTGTATTTTTACACTGACTCATGTGGTAATCATTTCAACAGTAGTGTTAGTCACGGAAGTGAATAGACGACTAGGAAATCTGTGGTGAACATTGTGGTCACATTCTATCTGAGTCACACATAAGCACACATACACAGTGTGACCTCAGTCAGGTGGGTGGCCAATCCTCACAGACCTCCCACAAATGAAATCATCAGGTTTATACTTGACATTTTAGAGACCTATATTAAGTCATCACTATTTCTGCCATATTTTCATCCCATATTTTTGAGTGGGATGTGTTATTATCTGCCAGAAAAATTTCTGAATGATGATACTGCCATGATTCCGTGTCACCCACATCATCTGTATTAGCATATCAGGCATGTAAAGTAATGGCTTGAAAGTACGGCTGAGCGATGCAAAAAATGACTATGTTGCAGACATTGGGACATAGTCCTGTAGTTTGGTAAAGATGCTGCACAGTTTCCCTCTCTCTCTCTCTCTCTCTCTGTATCTTTCTGTGTCTCTAACCATTAATGTGGTTATGCTAGATGCTGGTAAACATGGTGACTTGTTGCGCTAAAACTTGACTTCTGGCTCCTATGCGTACAGCGCCGCGAGTGCTTCTCTCATGAACTGAACTGTCAAACAGGCTGTATTAACAGCAAGTTTACATAGTTTAAAAAATATATATATTGCAATGTATATATTGTATATCACAGTATTGACAAAATACAGTATATCGCAACATCAAATATTTCCCATATCGCCCAACCCTACTTGAAAGCATCTGAACCAAAGTTCTTGAAACTCAGTCATGATTATTGACCACTTTAATATTTCCATTGTATCCATTTTTGAGACAGGTAGTTCTTATAACAAGAATAGTCTTGAAAAAATTCATTCACATTTCTGTTGTTTGGTAGCTAGTGTTTTGGTAAATGTCTTGAAATCATGGGCAATCAAACAAGCTTTAGCTAATTTAAATCTTTATGTTAGCTCAGTTGACAGATTTAAGAAACAATTTGTCGTAAATCCAGCTACGTGTTTTGGATCGTATTGTCCAAGTTTGATTCTGAATGTGTAACATGCATTTGTGTAAACCTAAATGATCATATTATCATGCTGTGTCATCATCCATGTCCTTCTTTCTGCAGGTGGTTGTGATTGTGCTCTTCCTCGGCCTGCTGGGAGTCAGTTTATATGGGACCACCCAGGTGAGGGACGGCCTGGAGTTGACTGACATTGTTCCCAGAGAGACCAGCGAGTACGACTTCATTGGTGCCCAGTTCAAGTTCTTCTCCTTCTACAACATGTACGTGGTGACGCAGCGGGCTGACTACGCCCACAAGCAGTCTCTGTTGTATCAGCTCCACCAGAGGTTCCACACCGTCCGCTATGTGCTGAAGGAGGACAACGGGCAGCTACCTCGCATGTGGCTTCACTACTTCAGGGACTGGTTGCAAGGTAAAATGACATCAAAGTTGCATGTTATGACATGTTGTTGTGTTTTTTTTAGGATAAATGTAATTCATTATAATACAGAATAACAGTTGTGATATTCAGTCCTTAAATATTGCACATGCAAAATTAAATATGCTATAATGCACTTCTTATTTATGTTGAAATTAGATCAGTAGGATTTCACACTTTTTGTCTATTTAGCACAAAGGGAAAAAAACACTGTGAATTGAAAGTGAAGCCCATCCCACTGACTGCTGCTGTGCACAATGAACTTCTCTCTAGAAATTCCACGTTTTTTTCATGAGTCACGGTAGTCTTTGCTCTTATTAGTTTATGTGTTTTGTAAATGATTGAACTATTAATCAGATTCTAGGTTCAACAGAAGATGTTAATATCTGTTGTGTGAGCTTCTGTTCACTGCACAAAATGCATTTTTTTCCTGGCAACTTTAGTTTAGCAGTAGGTAAGAGGTTACACTAACAAGACCCTAGTGTGCCTTAGAATGAAATTAACCATTTTACTGTGGCAGTAAGGTAGCAGTATTCCATCCTTTTGCCAAATATGTCCAGTTCAGGCTCCAAAACCAAGATAGTGACTGCCAAAACAGAGATGGCTTCAAAATGGTAGTCCAAAAACTAGTGAATAACATCACCTTGATTACGTACATCACATTATTTTATTCAGGGTATGATTTAACATCACTGTTTCGGACCACTCTGAGGCTGCGGTTAGATTAATTTCCCATGGAGTGGGTTTGAGGTCATACTTTGCATTCGTGTTTTGACATGATTCTGCAGAAAACAAGATGTTGGGCAGAAATTCAAGAGTGGGAGGGGGGATTAACATGGACACTGACAGTAGCTGATTAGGATCACTTGCCTTCTCAGAAAGTGGGAGCGATGGAGGACCACAAATTAGAAGGCCGTGATGTTGGCACTTTTGAGCAAACGCACTTTACTGCTCATACTCCTATTGCTCCAGATAATCTCAAATATATTACTTGAGAACCTTGGTGCATTATATGAATTCAACCACCCTTGGATAGTACTGTGTATGGATCTTGTTTTTATCTTTGGTTGAGTTGCAGCAGCATATACCTCTTCAAAATGGTCCACTGAGAATGAATATCATCAACATGTCAACAAAAAAACCCTTAAACCATTTACAGATGGGAGATGAGGAAAAGCATTTACTGTCTCTAATGATAAAACACATTGTACGAGTCTGTGTGTGAGCCGGCTGGGAGCCACACAGAGAGTTTGTGGGTGAGAGAGAAGGAGCTGTGTCTGATACTGCTCTCTGCAATGGTGGGACAAATTGGAGCCAGACAGGCCAAGGAACGAGACCCAAAACAACATCTCCCACAGACGGACCACAGCATGGGCCTTGGGGGAGAGCCGAGAGGAGGGGAATGATGCACATATGGATTAGAGAGTTGTATAGAAAAGCAGACACATGTTACTGATATTTTCCCTAATGATTGCTCTGAATTGAATGCACCAGATTTGAAGGCTTTTGAAGTCCTGTTTGGTGGTTGAGAGTTATCATATTAAATCAATCAGCCTTATTATAGGGTTAGGCTTAAGCTGCAGTATTGTGTTATGTTCTGTTGCACTGTGCTGAGCTGTTATGTTTTGCCTTTCCTTGTGAACTGTGCTTTTTGTCACAGAGTGCAAATGAAAACAACCGCGAGTAAATGTTCCCATCTAACAGATCTGTCTTGCGTTTTGCTGCAGGGCTCCAGCAAGCATTCGACAAAGACTGGGAGGCAGGTCGCATCACTTTAACCAATTACAAAAATGGCTCTGACAATGGTGTTCTGGCATACAAGCTCTTGGTGCAGACAGGACGCAGGGACAAGCCCATCAACATCAACCAGGTATGTCGACAATCTATGTGCATTTACCTAAAATAATAAGTAAGTCCACAGCTTATGAAATGTACCTTTTGAAGTCGGTTTGGGCGATAAAACAATAATTATTGAAGATGTGATATATTTTTATATCATGATTGTATTTATCGAGATATTCAGTGCTTAACAAATGTCTTAGACCACCTGTCCTATTTGTCTCAGAGACCATTCAGCATCATGAAGTGCTTTAATGCAGACTATTTCCTTTTCGGTGAGTTCTCCATGTTTTACCATTTTGAACAGGAATTCCAAACTGAATTAATGTTTTTATTCTCAAATTTGTAAGTAAACAACTGTAATTTGGCATCTTAATTAAAAAAATGCTAAAGTACTTTAAAACAGTAAGTTAGAAAATTCATGCACAACAGCAATAATTATGTTTCAACATTAAAAATATAAGTTTGACAAATACTGGTCGATTAAATATAAAAATGACTAATAACTTAAGGTCCCATCCATCCATCCATTTTCTACCCCTTAATCCTCGTGAGGGTCGGGGGTCACTGTGGCATAAACCTTACACTTGGATGTGGTAAAATGAATTTCATAAGCATTAATTTGTCTTTACTTTTTATTTTGCTTCCATTTTTTGCTGAATAATACTCAATTCAATTCAATTTTATTTGTATAGCGGCAATCTTAATCACTGACTGATTATCTCTAGGCGCTTCACAATTTGAGGCTGAGACCTCATGACAATACAGACGATCATTTGCAGTCACAACTATGGCATACAATTAACCTAGTACATGCAAATTGCAATAACTTTATTTACAAATAAATTGACTGTTGCACTACTTCTAGATATGTCTTGAATGCCATTTTTATTTTTCTACATTTTTAGGTGTTTTGCATGTATTACACTAGTTTTGTCTTTTTGTGCTGCTTTCACATTATTTTCATGTTGTTGAATCATTCACATTTTGTTTTTTGTATCAGTATCATTTTTTCCTTTTGCTTAGTTTTTTTTTTTAACTTAGTTTTTATTCACATTCTTTACAGTACAGAAGTGCAACTCTTTCCATACAATGTTTTTCCTTTTTTTTTCTCTTTTTTTACAGCAGTTAAAAACATGTACCCACTTGTATACTTTAACAACAACATCCGCGTGCACATATAAGTAGACATTTACATAAACAACATTCCCACTCAAGAAACAAAGATGTACTAGTCCAGTTCTAACCACAATGTTACCCTAAATGATTGCAGTAACATTTATTGTTGTATGGCCTCTAAAAA
>JAQQAE010019455.1:0-10928 GCA_029823295.1 Pseudamia nigra | reverse complement strand
CGCCTCCCACCTCTCCTTCTTCCACCAACAGTCGTCCAGTTTCCACCAGCACCCTGTTGGTTAACAGCACTGATGGCAGTCATTATTAACCCGGTCCTCGACCAATGCGGTTTGGAAGTCATATTAATGATTCGCATGTTTGATTTGGCATAGGTTTTACGTCGATGCCCTTCCTGACACAACCCTCTGCATTTATCCGGGCTTGGGACCGGCGTAAGAAAGAACATGGCTTGTGCCCCCCCTCACGGCTGCATTGTCAGATTATTTACCGTAATATCTTAATAACACAGCAAAAAGTTAAAGATAGACCACCAGATCAGTTATTAAAGGGTCCAAGTAAAATGTTTGAGACCGTGATGACTCATGACAAAAATGTATTCACCTAGTATTTTCAGATAGAAGTCCAACGTAACTCTATGGGAGTCAGGGCTTTATGGAGCACAGTAAACGATGCCCCACTAACCAGTGGAGATCATTTTCTTCTCAGGCGAGGCACAGTTTATCTCTAATGAATGGTGAGTGGCTGTTCAAAATGCCCTGCTACCTGCTGTGCATACTGTCTGCCTGTTTCATGCTGTTTTCAACAGCAGCATGTTGTTTAGTATGTCACACATGAACATTGTACCTGTGTAGTGTGCTACATGACCACTACAGTTCTTACCATGGAAGCAGTTTCCTGTCAGCTGTTGGCAGATGTTTAGAGACATTTATGTTGTTTAAAAAAAAAGAAAACTATGGCAAATACTTTAATATACATTAAATTGTTAATATGGATGCCAGTGTGGACCACTATTACATAATAAAGATGAAAAGGGACTGACTGAAATGCATTGTGGGATGCAGTATGTTGGGCAGACAGCCCAGCAACATACTACAAAATTGGTCTACATAGGTAATACCTCCTTGACACAGAACAGACACTGTTGTGCCTCCCTTGTACCTCAACCATAAAATTTGGCAGGTTACCATTGGAGGCTCAAAGGAATTAGAATGGTTGCCAGAGGTTGCTCAAAGATGGTGCACAAGAAGCACACACATTGCCATGGATGCCACGGTTCAGGGACAGTTTTGAACACGAGTGACACAAATGCACAGAGGTTGCCGAGGAGGCAGGTTGCTGAAATGGGGCTCAAAGGACGCAGAAGGAAGGCGGGGGCATGGCCATAATTGCAGAATGGAGGCACAGTGATCGCCCAATGGTCTCCAGGCAAGGGACGCATGCTGCTGCAAATTGTCCTGTCAAATGGGTCACCAATGATGGCACAGAGGAAGCCCCCCCCCCGACCCTCATGAGGATTAAGGGGTAGAAAATGTATGGATAGATGGGCAACCATTGCATCCTGGCCATTTTTTTGGTTGCTCTACGGTGGCACAATGGTTGCCATCCAGTGTTAAAGGGGGCCTAAGTGAAGGAGTAGCTAGGTGAATGGAAAACTACTGACGTGGAGATGGGCAGAGAGGTGGAGCAAAGACCAGGCAGATGACAAAACCAATCACAAATGTGATACAGGTGAGAATAATTGGTCTGTCTGAGTGCTGTGGGTAGAGCTGGGTCACTGGTGGAGGTCAATTTGGAACAAATAAAAATATCTTACTTTTTAAATTCATTTTGAATGCTTTAAAGAACCATCCTCACTCAAAAGACATGGCCATTGTGATTTTGTAAGGATTGTGGAGGGTGTTTTTCACATTTAAAGTGGTAAAATTGAAATGCAAATAGGAAAAAAGAAGAAAGTTATGAGCCAGACTATCCACTTTATTCATTTTACAGCTTCATAAAAATATGTAAATCCTGCCAGTTAGTTTGGTTAATTAATTTTGTGAAACTGTGAATAAGGCACAGTCATTAGACATCATCCATTATCTTTACACTCTTTCATTCACACTCTAATATGAAAGTCTCATCAGGGTACAGTGAGTAGGATGCAGCAGCGCCTCCTTTTGCTCTGCTTCAAATAGGAGTATGTTTAACATGATACGAAGCACTGAAAGACATTTCTTATGCTATAAATTGAATCGTATGACGCTTCGAATCACAAGTGCTGCTTCGCTCAGAATCTATCAAACCTCATTCATCGGTTCATGGCAAGTAGCAGTTAGCAAGTAGTAGGGCATTTTGAACACAGCCAATGAGTAGATGCTTTTGTACCTCAGCACACTCTGGGCCAAACTGTGGCTGATGTGAAGGCCTACAAATCACTGAAACAGAGGAGGACAGGAGCTGTGTTCAAAATGTCCTGCTACTTGCTACCTGCTATTTTCCACCTGCTGCACATACAGTACAACATCCTACATGTTGATTTCAGCAGCAGCAGGCTGTGCCACATGTTATTTGTGAACATTAATTGAGTATTCTGCATGATCACATAGCCACGATGCTTCTCACCATGGAAACATGTTACGTGTCCACTGATGCAGATGTTTACTGAAGTTTTCGTTGTTTTAGAAAAAGGAAAACTTTGTCAAATCGCTATAAATTAAATTGATCGTATTCAGTGGCGTTTGCCTCACTTCAGCCCCAGCTGTTTATTTATTAGGTTGTGAGAACATGTCAAAGTGTAAAAACATGCAGTTCTTCACTATAAATCTGTACGTATCGGTATGAAAACAAATTACACTGTAAGTTGTATCACCTTGTTACTTGTCTACGGTGCACAGCTGTTTTCATCT
This sequence comes from Pseudamia nigra, assembly GCA_029823295.1. Lineage (NCBI taxonomy): Eukaryota > Metazoa > Chordata > Actinopteri > Kurtiformes > Apogonidae > Pseudamia > Pseudamia nigra. The sequence goes on along the minus strand of JAQQAE010019455.1, from coordinate 8,258 downwards.
ATATTTCCTCAGTTGTTCCTCTATATTTGTTGTGTTTTCGTGAACTCTGGTGCAAAGGAGGCGACGACGCACTAATTGTGCTGATCGCCGAACATTAGATGACGGAGAAGAAAAGGACAGTGGAATGTAGTAGATTGAGCAGACATCCCAGCAGCTGGCTGCAAAATGTGTCCAGATCAGTTTACATCCTGGTGTTTTTGACATACTGTACTGTACAATTTTCAGATTTTTCACCTACTACCCGTTCCTTGGTATTCGAACACAGTCATGGCATCCCCCAGTCGGCAGCCCTTAGGTGGTAAAAACATTACAAAGTCCCCAACTAACCAATTCAGACCTTCCTAAGGTTCAGTGTAGCTGTCTGTGACTCTGTTTTCCTGATACCTGTGAACTATTGCATTCATACCTGATATTTAGACAATAATCACCCCGCTCTCACTTTTTTTCCAGAACTGGCAGTGTGGAGCATGAAGCATCAAACAGGAATCAGCAAAAATTTTTTTCCCACTTCCAATAACTCCAACATAGAAACTTTCCAAGCCTGTCTGCTTTCTGACCCTATTCTAAGCCTTTCAAACATGCTCTTTTTCTGGAGGGAAAGAGCCACTTGAATAATTAATCAAAACACTGTCATTTTGTTGACCGTATCTTTGAGTGTTTGTGTGTTGGAGCAGACAGCGGGTCAGTTTGGGGTTTAACTGTCACAGCTGCCGTCGTGTCTCGCTATCAAAACGTCTCTCTGAGGCTCTGTTTGCCCTCAAAAACCTTCAACATCAGCTCCACCTGATCCCAACCCGCTGTCAATCACACGCCGCCTCCTTTGGCCCTACAGGGTCGACGGCAGAGGTATGTGAGAGGCTGAGCACCAAAACAGTGTTAGTATTCACACATTAAAACACAAAAAATAAAAAGCTGCACACAATGATCCAACAGGTACCTCTGTGTGTGGGTTTTATAAACTCTGTATGACCCATTTCAAGTTGTTGACATTGGTACTTGGGCATGTTTGGATCCTGCGGGAAATTTGGGATGTCCAATCCTTAATTTATTGTGTATTGGTCAATTCTTAATACATCAGTTTGTACTTTTTCTCCATTTGTATGTGAGGGGAACAAAAATGACTAAAATATGCAACAAAACAATAAAAATGAGCACATTTTTACAAAAATGTACAAAATAAGCAGCAAAATAAACAACAAACCAACACTGTATCTGATTTTACTGTAAATTAATTCACCTTTGTGTATTTCACCCTTTAAATATAAGATATATTAGAGTAAAGACTGACATTTTCTTCATTTTGAGTTCAGGTTGCGAACAACAGCAGAGGCACAAAACCACCAGGATAAACAAAAGATACAAAAAAGAATGACAATTAACAAAGTAACAGAAAATGTACAAAATTGAAGCATAATAAACCACAAAATAATCAGAAATAAATAATTGGTGCCTTTAAAGCAACTGCCACTTGGAGACAGGGCTAAAAATCAGGAGTAAATGGCAGAATAAAGGATCTCTGTGGTATTCTGTGTGAGCTAGAATTTAAAATACATCTTCTAGGGATGTGTAACGATTAAATTAAATTTTTAAAAAGGGGATATAATATTTCTATTTTAATAGAATGTGGCAATAATCTCATCATAGCACACCTAAGAGATCATGTGACTAGCTATGTAGTCAGGTTGAAAATGTTAAATATTAAATAATTTGGTTGTTGACTATGCCATTTCAAAATATGCTGTGATGTTTAAGAAAAAAGGTCAAGGTCACAGTCTATTTCAAGGTCATACATTTTGTGGCCAAACTTCTCCAAAGTCCCTGGACCTAAAATAACCAAACTTGGCTCATGGGTAGTTGGGGTAGTGGGATGGGTTAGTATGGCAACCACCACTTAATTTGGATATTAATTAAGTCATATTATTAATAAATAATCAAAGCGTATTTTGACCTATATTACTATAACTACTAGAGCTAGAATTCAGGACACCTGTTGCTCATCAAATGGCTTTGACTTTGACCTTGACAATCAGTAGGGGCTAAAATTACTGCACTAGTTTTCCAGCTATCTAGTGAAATTGAAAATGCCATATACCCCCAGGTTATTGATGATGCTGATTCTAAATATACTCAGTCAATATCAAAACTGGATGGGGGATTTGCCATTTCACATCTTGTTTTAATTTTCATCAGGTTAATTCCCCTGTGATGTGAGTGTTTAGTGTAAGAGGGGGATGATGATTTGAAGAGGAAAAAAAACAAAGTCAGTGCAGATTATGATACAGATATAAATGAACAGTGTAGATTTGATTGACACCTATAGCTTCATAAACAGTGTCTGACAGATTACAGTACTTTCAAATGTGACCAGGCAGGTCAAAATCCTGTCGTGACTTGTTTCCACCTTGAATTAACATGCATTTTTCCTTATCTGGGTATAGATTCCATTTTAATATCAGGTATAAATTGTGTTCCTTTGTCAGTCATTAGTGATAAAAACATATTGGTTGCTCCCTAAAAGAGACAAATTCATAATGCCAGTGTAACTGGTCTGAAGCTCAGTTCTATTGCAGAAAACACTACACTGATCTGGCCACTATCAAAAACTCTGTAGAGATGGATCAGCTTATGTTTTGGTGACATCCCTGAGGCGTGGAGCAGCCTGTTCAGTAAAGTGGACTGGAGTTGGTCCGACAGCTATCAGGGAACTGGGTCTGACTACAACTAATCCAGAACCACGGTTGTGTGCATTCAGTGGATTTAATGAATTCAGAATTCAAGATTCAGTGGAGAGTGGTATGATGATGGTTGCTCAGGGTGCTATCCATTTATCGGTTACACTGGTAACACACAGCAAAGCATACTTTGTCTCAACAACAACACAGTATAATTAAGGTGAACACGATCTAGAGGGATGAAGGTCTGCAATCTGTGTTGACCTTGTTTAAATCCAAAATAGTTTTTAGAATTCAAAGTGTAACCTCACCATTTATCCACTTTACTTGTTGGAACACAGATGGATCCTTGCTTTATTTTTATGAATAAAATCATGAATTGGGAATCTGCAAAAAGCTACTGCAGCGCTAAGTACATCAACCTGGTCACTGTGAAGGGACCTGCTGATGTCCAGGAATCCCGGACTTGTCAGCTACAAATTTATAGATTGGTTTATTCAGATATCCTAATTTTTCCTGGTCTGATGAGAGCTGCTTCTCATTCAGCAACTGTTGTCACTGCAAGATTCCAACTGGTATGTTGAGGGTCATATGTGGTGTTGCAGCTTTGCACAATTCAGGAAAATGGATGTTTTCACTTTGTGACACGACAAGAATTTGCCTGCTACAATGTCTATCGTGGTGAGTAGTTCACTGTCCCTCAGCGAAAAACAGAATGATACACTGTTGGAGAATAATTTAGTTGTTGTGTGCACAGAAACAGTTTCAAAGTGTGTATATGTTCTCTTCTTTTTTGCTTACCAGTGAAGAAGCAGGTCGTGAGGTTAAGGGGCAATGATGGCCAAGAGGCTAGGGAAGTGGACCGGAGGGTCACCGGTTTGAATCCCCAGACTGGCAGGAGATCTGGGTGGGGAAGGTGAAGGCCATCATCATCACAGCGGGCTCTTGAACAAGGTCCTTAATCCCAAATGCTCCCCTTGGGGAGTGGTGGGCAGCCGGTGGGCAGCCGGTGGGCAGCGCTCCCCAAGGGTCAAATGCAATAAAGTAATAAACTTAAACTTAAAAACTTAACTTAAACTGAGGTTGAAGGTGGAAGAAGACCTCCTAAAAAAGCAAGTCTTCAAAATACACTTAGTTGAGAAAAGAGAGTGGTGCATTATTAATAAAATTAGTTCTACAAATGTATGTTGCCTTTATAATAAATCCGAGCGTGTGGGATTTGGTCACATCTGACTGATTATCAATCATCCAACACACTTTTGGGAAAAACTCACGATGCCATCATGCAACCAATCCCAACTGACTACTCCTCTGTTAAACATACCTAACACAATAAAAAGACTGGGGCAACCTGACTGGGATCATGCCATTGGAATTCTGGAAGCAGGGTGGACCACCAGACTAGTTGCTGGAGCAGTAAATGTCCATCACTCCATAATAGTGCACTTACACCAGCGTTATTTGTCCAGTGGAACAAACACTCTACACCTGTGATTTTACAACTAAAGGTAGTGGTGCATTATTACATACTTTGAATGTGCAAAATCCTCAAACACTCAGTAACATGTCCCACTTTTCATGAGGTGAATAGTTTTTAATCTCATTTTTAGGCTATCTCTATGTTCTCTTTTACGTTTGTGCCTATCAGCTCCAGGACTAACTGAGCATGGCTGGACTGAACGGCGTGACCCTGAAGTGGCCACCGGCCAGCTTGGCTCATTATCAGGGTAACCACACACCATGTGCCCGGAGCGTTGTCTACACAGGTGGAGATTATCTGTTTAATTATTAGTGTGGAGGCAGCAGAACACGCATATACATCGTGTCCATGTCATGTTCACATGGCGTGGTTCCAACCATACTGGGGCCAGGAAAGAGCGCTGGTTCAGTTGCACTTTCATGACTCAAATGCAAACTTCAGGAGTGACGTAGCTACACTAAGGCACCGTGCAGTTTGGCATTGTGAGAAAGCCTGAGTAACTGAGTTAATGTAGTGACTGGCCAAATGATCACATTCATCAAATTGAAACATTTTATCCTTCTTTCTTTCTTTATCATTAATATATATTTTTAAATATGCAGACATACACACAAACCATGTTTCTAAAGGAATATTGTATGCAGCCACCATATTAATATACTGTATATAATTGTTGTACGCCCACTTCAACACGCTCTGTACAGTACCTCTGAGATATCAGTCATTGGCCTATTTTTTACGCCAAATACCAGGTTTTTGTCAGTCACTGGCGCAGCCGCCTGTTAATTATAGTACCAACATGTCCTCAGCTTTGCACAGCGTGTTACTATCTCAGAGGCGTGGGCGCGTGGTGGAAAGCGAGCGTTTTTGCTGAGGTAAGATAGGAAGCTTTCCGCTTTACAACAAAGTGCTGGGCAGAAGATAAGGTCCTAAATCTTTTTCACCTCAGTGATGACATGACTACATCTCACCACACCTCTACTGTATGTCAGGACATACTGTATGTAGTAGAAAACACTCATGAAAATGCTTCACTGCCTCCATAGCTCCAATACAGTACTCCATTTCATTACAATATTCCATTTGTACAGCTATTCATATTTGCCGAAACATAAATAGGCAAAACAAAATAGGTTGTGGAGCCTTTATTATTGGGCCAACAGTTTGTGTTCTTAATTTTATTTTTCATCTTGGTTTATTTTATCCATTATTCTGTTTATATGGATTATTTTAACTGTATTTTTTGCTCATTTTTTTATCATTTCATTGACTACTTTTGTTAATTTTTTTCTTAACGTGTGTAATTTTCCTTTATTCTTCACCCATTTTCTTTATCATTTTGTTCACCTTATTCATTTTCATCTTGTTAATTTGTCTTATGTTCTTGTCAAACACATTACAACCTGAATAAAACATAAAAACTACACAGACAAACAGAATACTCTTGTTTTTTTGACGTCATTGGTTTAAATACGTCCTTAAACCAAGTTTACTCAGTAAAATGTGATGATTTGAAGTGGTGTTTGTTTAGGGTTGGGTTCAATGCATTGTCTGTACATTTCTGCATGTTTTGACTATTTTCAACATTTAACAACAGAAGCTATGCATGGGAATATTAAACAGCACGGCCTTGTTTGCAGTGAACTATTATGAATGTGTGATATGGGCACAAGCACTGGCAGGTAAACACTGAAAAGCAAATCAATAAATAGTCTCCAGCACCTCAGCTTTTATCTGTTTGTGCAGATTTTATGAATATTTCAGATGCCAAACTACAACCCTTGAACATCTCTGGATCCTTGTGGCAATTTTAAACAGCACTTGAATTTTTGTTTTTAGGTGAATTGCTAATGCAGCCGATTTTGAGTTTACTTATTTTGGTCATGAAAGGAACAGAAATTGAGCAAAATAATGAAGAAAAACAACAAAAGTGAACAAAATAAGCAACTAAATGAATATAATAATCAAGAAAATGAAGGGAATAAATAACAAAATATGCAAAAAAGAACTAAATGAGGAAGGAAATTCAATTAGACGAGCATAATAATTGCAGAAATTAACCAAAGGGTATAAAATGAACATAATAATCAAGAAAATTGGGGGCCAAAATAGCAAAATGAGCAAAAATTAATTAAATTACAAAGGGAATCAACAAAATGAGCAAAAAAAATGGCTTAAAACAATATAATATCTACAGTACTCCATATTTTCCTGTTTATCGATTTACATGCAACATGCTTATTATTTTTAATATTAATTTAACATTGTGAAAGATGGCTTCCGGCAGAAAATCACCAAAATAAACAAAAATCAACAAGAAATGAACATGATTAAATGATGCGAATGACAACATAAGGCTTGAGTCAAACTGAACAAAATCAAAGAAAAAGCACAAAAATTAACAAGAATGAGCAAAGTAAGTGATAAAGAGAGCAGAAATGGCATCAAATTTAGCAGAAACCATTAGAAATACATATAATATCAACTGCACTTCATGTGTTACTGTAAATGAATCAATATATGAGATGCTTATGTATTTTAATCTTTAAATGCAAAGGATAATAAGATGAAATTAACAATAAATGACCTTAGTAATTGCAGGAATTAACAAAAATGAGCAAGATGAGCAACAAAATGGGCAACATTAACTATCTAATGGACAAAATGAGCAAAAATGAACAAAATAACCATGAAAAAGAACACAACTGAGCAAAAACGTGACAAAACGTATACAAATTCATGATGATACAACACCTGCTGCATTTTTATGTATGTACAGTGTGTAAATCCATATTTTTACACGTTTTAATATTTAAATGTAACAGATAACATGTGCAGGAGTGCTGTATGCTGCACTTCATGACATTAAATGAAAAATATACATAATGGTGAAGGAAGTGACCTGAAATCGAGGAAAAAACTATCCGTAAACAAATAAAGACATTATTTATGTAAAGTAGGGGATTTTGAAAACCCAACTCAACATCCACTCTGGAATCTAAGGCTACATCTTCAGCCATAAAGGATACTTTTTTTCCATTTGACATTGAAGAAATTGCCGGCTCTGCACAAATCCCTGACCTTGACCCTGTCCAGCACCTTTACAGTGAATCCAAACAGAGACTGAAGGTTCAGCCACGTAGAGATGTACTTCACTTGAAAAGAAAAGTGCCAAGGGCCTGGAAGAACAAGTAGAAATAATAAATATTGTAAAAAAATGTACATCTTTCACACATTGAAGCTGCATTCACTGAAGTCAACTCAACCTGCATCAGACAGCCCTCAACATAATGGACATATTTTTTCTTACTTGTTACCTTTCTGCACTGTGGGACTTAGAGAAACACAATTTCGATCCTCTGCTGAACATAATAGCAGAATTCGCAACTGACTTTGATAATATGCTCAAAAACCTCGTGAAAATCCTTAGCAAGTCCAGTGTGCCCCTTGATGCAGGTAGAAAGAAAAAAATAGATATGTTTTAAATTCATCGTGTCACAAATTGACATGACTGTAAGATTTTCAGGTTGGTTCATTATTCATTTAACGCTGTCTTCTTTCAAACATGTTTACCAAAAATGACTGGCTGATTTTGCACTTTGCAAATTATTTATGTACCAGATATGTGTATATGTTTATTCATGACTGATGATTATATTTAAAAGCCTGAATATTTGAAATGTTCCAAAATGTCACTTGAATATAAATATGTTCATAACAGTGTTTGAAACAGCAGGTGTTTAAAAATTTATTTCTGCTGTTGTGGTGTGAACTGATGTTTTCTTTGTTCCTTTGTTTAAAACCTTTTATAGAAGTTACAAAGCAGACAAAGTTCTGCAACAATTAACATTGTTTGAAGAAAAAGTTTGATGAACATTTTAATAGCACTGTATTTTGATTAATATAAAAATTTCCTTTTGGTTTAGGCTTTTTTTTTGGTTTAACTTGTGATTATTTTTTTTTACATTTTGATTTTTGTGTGATTCACCATTCTTGAGTTTGTCATTTCTATTGAGAATAGATTCTCAGCAGGGGTCGCCACAGCGAATCATCTGCCTCCATCTCACCCTATCCTCTGCATCTTCTTCTCTTACACCAACTACCTT
>JAQQAE010019454.1:0-10929 GCA_029823295.1 Pseudamia nigra | reverse complement strand
TTTAGTAGGGGAACCTTTGGGGCAATGCAGGATTTCATCTCATGACGACGTAGTGTGTTAGTTATTGTCATCTTTGGCATGATCCCTTTTAACCCTCGTATGTGCAGAGACACACACAGCTGCGTTGCTGCACACAGAGATCACAGGGCGACAGGATGCCAATGTGACTGACAGTCCGGGCGGCGTCTCCGTGGTAACCGGCTGGATGCAGGTGTTCCTGAGGGACCGGTTGCCACAGCGACAAGTTCGGCATCGGTAACATGCGAGGCCCACTGAAACTCCTTACCTTATTAATATAAATAGATGTTTGGATTTACAGACAGAGAGCTGAGCAATGAATTAAACAATATCATCCACTCCAGGCAAAAGTTTGGACACACCAAAAGACGGCCCATTGTTAACTCTATCAAATAGGTTGTTTTTGTCAGTGTATGTTTATTTATTTATTTATGTATCCCTTTGATTTTTTGGTGGCAACATAACTTGAAAAGTATTATTTATGGTGAATAACTATTGAACTAATAATGATATGTATGCGATTGTAAATGCTAACGGTAGGTTTTCATGGTCTAAGAATCAAACAATGAGGCTTAAATAACTGTAAGAAAATAAATGTAAGAACATTAGTGTTGTTGCAATGACATTATGGAGGAAATAAGCAAAGCTTCAAATGATCCTGGTAGGTTTTCATTCTGAAGACACACTGAGCTGCCCTGGCAGGAGATTTGAGCGGGGAAGGTGAAAGCCAACACCTGTCCTCACCGCATCATCACCACTGTTGGCCCTTGAGCAAGCCCCTTAATGCTCACCAGGTGCCACACTGCTGCAATTCTGCTCATGTATTTCATGTATATGTACACAAACCGCGATAAAGTCAACATATCTACCTGGTGAATCTGATGAGAAAATGTCATGAGTGTCCAAAGCTAAATGTGTCTACTTTGGACAATCTAAAATATAATATGTTCTCAATTGTTGAACACTTTTTAATTTACAACATAAGTCTGCATGTGTTCTTACACAACATGGACGTCTTCAAGATTAATGGAAAATGTGGAAAATAATACAAATAAAGAACAAACACTGACGGAGAAGGTGTGTCCAGACTTTTGGCTGGGAGTGTATACATACTGTGTTTTGGATCATGATCTTTACTGATGATATGTTATCCTGATAAAAAGTGGAAAAACCATATTTCTTCATTTATTTTAGTTTGATTTAATGTTGACAGTCATACATTTGTCATTAAATTATGGCGATTATTTTTTTTTAAAAGATGTCAAGAGAAAGAAGCGAGATGAAAATGATGTGAAAGATGCAAATCAATCCACGTGAAGGATGTAAATATCAGACAAAGATGATAATAAACAAACTGTTGCCGATTTGATATAATGTTCAAAATGAATCTAATGATCTCAGTTACCACCATAAACCACCATTATTAAATATCATGATAATAATAATCATTGATTTATGACCCGCCTGTAGCTGAAATGTTCACTTTCCCTCATTAAAACTGAATTCTCGCTATTTAAAGACCACACTTCACGTCCTGCGTGTTCGTACCAGTAACACTGTGGATTCACGGAGTTCTGTCCTTGTGAGGTTAAAGCAATTATGAGCAGGAAACCTCAGTGTGGATTCTGGTTCTGCAGCCGAGCCGAGTCGGGGGAGGGGTTAAAGTGAAAACATCGTCCGACAAACCCTCCTCTGTTTGTGAACCCGGCTCTCCATCTGGTCCCTGGGAACCAGCGGACACAGGCCTGCTGCATCCTAATTAACCACCTTATAGACTGGCCTACTTTACCTCTGCACACACACACACACACACACACACACACACACACACACACACACGGAGAAGCCAAAGTCCTGCAGGCACTGTGTTAATTAAGCCCCATTTTTCACTGATGATGAGGAGAGCAGGATGAAAGAGAGGAAGAGGAGGATGGTGGAATGACGAGGGAGGAGGCGCTGAAGGTCTCGGTTTCGTCTTGGACATCCGTATACGCTCGCCGGCCGCTTTATTAGGCACAACATACTAGTACCAGGTTGGATTCTTTTTCCTTTCAGAATTGCCTTCACGCTTAATGTCATAGATTCAACAAGATGCTGAAACATTTTGGTCTGTCCTGACATGATCACATCGCACAGTTAGTGCAGATTTGTCGCCGCACATCCGTGATGCCAATTTCCCGTTCCACCACATCCCAGCGGTGCTCTGTGGACCTCATGCGCAGCCCCACGGCTTCCTGAACAAAAGCCAGCTTCTTTATTTCATGACATTTTGTGACATGGTGCATTATCCTGCTGGATGCAGCCATCAGAACATGGTACAGTGTGGTCATAAAGGGATGGACATGGTCAGCAACGACTACTCAGTTTGGCTGTGGTGCATAAACCATGCTCAGTTGGGCCCAAAGTGTGCCAAGAAAACATCCCCCACCATTACACCCCCACCACCAGCCGGAACCGTTGATACGAGACAGGATGGATCTGTACTTTCATGCTTCTCTAGTCTAGTTTTGATGAGTCTGTGTGAAGTATGGCCTCAATTTCCTGTTCTTAACCAGTAGATCTTCACAGCTCCACCGTACCACAGCGGTACTGGATCACCAGGGGCTGCTAGTGGTGAACAAATCTACTTCATTAAAGTGTCCATGTCTCACTCATTTGCAACAATTTCATTTCATTCTTGGGTTCCTCTAGATTAGCTTTACACCCTTCATAACTCAAAATAGTCTAATTATTTAAGAATGAAAATGCAAGATTACAAGCAGGGAGCCCTCTTCCTGAAATGAGCAGATTTGCTTTATTTGGCGTTTCCAGGCAAAGGGAAGTGTTACGATGCTAGTTTCCATAGGCGTGGTTTTCAACAGCGACTTACTGATATGACACATGTTCGGAGGATGTGGGCATGGTTTGTAAACTCTCTGTCATCAGCGTAATGAGACGCAGCTGTGTGTAATGAGGTGATTTAAGCAGCTGTATGGACACGTGGAAAGGAGACTCGAGAACATCAGAACTCAGACACACGGAGAGAGTTTGAAACACCAGCAGCTCGACAGAGACGGCAGAGCTGGAAAGACCTGAACCATTGGTCTACAGAGAGAAGCATCAAACTTTTAAACAGCACGCTGACATTATTTGTATATATTCACCTTAACAAACTCTGGGTGCATCACTGGGTGATGCACCCAGAGTTTGTGGAAACAAAGTCGCACAACCAAGAGTGACTTATGAAACTTATGAAACTTATGAAATGACTTATGAGACTTATGAAATGTGGATTGCTGAAAGGGCTTCATTCAAGGGCTGCAGCCTTAAGAAACGCAAACGCGACACGTAATGGTATTTAAATGCTTAGGCAGTACTCCCGTCGGTCATGTTGTGGGGATACGGTGGACCACAAAGGCTCTATCGGTTGTGGCCTTCGTCACCTGGCCGACAAATGCAGCCTTTGTCGGCTGCATTTGAAGATGCTGTCGAAATGAGACGGCCTTCGTGTTCGGCTGTGACATCAGCAGTCGACAAATGCAGATCACGAAGGCCGCAGCCCTTGAATCGGGACACAGCTTTTGTGTTTTGTGCTCAGTGCTAGGTTTAAGATAAGACCATGGTAACAAAATTAAAAGAAAACAAACAGAAAAGCATGTCATGGGCACTTTAAACAATTAGAACCTACAAAAGTCTTACTCAGTAGGAGGCGTGGCTTCATACAGAGCTGTCAGTCAAAACCCACACATCAGACATCAAACCTTTCTATTCACCACTACATCGTATTAATGGACATAAAATGTAAAGATGGACCAGATCACTTATTACGGCGCCCAAATACAGTGACTGAGGCCATGATGAGTCAAAATGAGTCATTTAGTATTTTTAGAGGTACGTCCAGTGTGACTCTGACAACTCAGCCTCTTTGGAGCTAAACAGAGTCTCGGTATCTTATGTCAAAACCCGTTAAAAGCAGAACTGTATGTGGAATATGACTCCATCTCCAATTCATTTCTGATGCTTTTCTCCACATCATTACTGTGCTATTTAAACATTTCCACAGGTTGCCTCATTTTACCCACTTGCTTCCAACAGGAATAATCTCACCCTTTAAAACATATCTGAGTTTTTGGTTTGGTATTTGGTTTCCCATAATGCATTTGTCGTGGGTTTAAGCCGTTCTGACGATGGCAGCAGGAGGAAGGTTAAAACTTCATAACAAGGAGAGCAATAAACGCGTTCTTCAAACATCAGTGTCTATTTTCATTATTAGTGACGTTTATGAAAGAAGACATTATGACATTACAACGGCAGTGACAACATGGTGTCGTTTTAAACGCCCTTTTCTCACTGTTTCCCAGATGGTGTTTCAATACTTTTCATTTTGCTTTAAGGAAAATGTCAGTGTTTGAATGATGAAATAATCTGTAAGTGAGCTTTTCAGGAAATTAACAACCTGACTATGGTAAATATTTTCTCCCTTCAGCCCTGACTCGTGTTGTCATGAATGGATTTAAGTGAAAGTACAAGAGAATTATGAGGAAAAAAACGTTTGGATGTGTGGAGTGATGTACGTTTAAGCAGCTTCATGCTACATGTGCTTCTGAGAGGATCATAGGAATTATTTATAAACTCTATGTTTTGTCTGTGCAAACTTCACATTTACAATTATATAATTCAATACATTCATTTCTGCAGCCACATCGACATTGTTTAAATCAGCTGTTTACACTGATGTTAAATAAAGGGACTTGGGCAACATGGCTCCACTCTCTGGAAAGAGTCTAATAATGGAATTATTTATCATGGAATTTTACCCAGAGAGGAAGAAAATTGTGTTTTTGTGCTCTTTGAAGGGGGTTTGTCAAGGTTTTCCACTAAATCTGAATTAGACTGATCATGTGATTGATTTTTTTGAAAGGTCAGCAGACACATGATGGTTTCTGAAGGGCATTAACATAATATGTCTTTATGTTCCTTCAGCACAAAAACACTCCTTCAACAAATGCAACAGTAGCTGGGTTTCCATGTAAAAGTATTGGATTTTTGAAGCCAATTTCCAGAATTCTGACAAAAGGAAATGCACATCTGTCCGTTTCCACCAACTACACCGACCAAAACTATGCACATTATACCCAGTTGAAGTGATACATATTAACAACATGCATGTAATAGTGTTACAAATTGCAAATTCATTGTGCTGGAGACAAATATGCCAAACTTGCCAGAGGGTGGTGACACGTGGCCTGGGACCAAGTGGTCGGTCGTTAGCTCGTCCTGTGTCATTAAACTGCCTCCATAGATGTGAAATGGTCGACACGTGGAGGCCCGAGGCCCTGGCAACATGTTTTGTGTCGTGCCACCAGTCAGCAAACCAACGCCTCGTTCTCGCTGAATTTGACTTAGTCGTGTCATGGACAAATGTTGCACTGCAACAATCCAAATTATACTAAAAATCACCATTGGTACAACTATTTACTAACCAAGTTTTAGAAGGATTGGTCACTTGGATCTACTCAATTTCATTAGCGTGGCATAATTCTAAGGATGTGCAGGCAAGTGGAACAACGTACCCACACAAAAAAATAAAGACATGAGCTTTAAAGGTGTTTTCTGTGCGTAATAACTCAAATTCACCATTAGGCTCAGCCAGCTCAAAATATGTAAAATATGGGAGTGTTGCCTTGGAAGTTTTGGTCAGTGTACATTTTAAAAATGTTGGGACACGCCTAACCACGACAAACAGACGGGGAGTGTGAGATTTTAAGTCCGGTACCAGTGAATGAATGTGACGTCATTAAATTGCATCGGTCTGAAGCTACTGCTGCTGTTATTACGAACTTGAAGCGAATGTAAAACCTTGCAGATGAATGTAGCAGCATTGCTTTTGTTTATGTGGATGTGTTCAATCATCCGGGAGGGGCTCAGAGCAGAGCCGCTGCTCCTCCACGTCCAGAGGAGTCAGATGAGGAGGCTTGGGCATCTGGTTCAAGTGCCTCCTGGACGCCTCCCTGGTGAGGTTTTCCGGGCATGTCCCACTGGGAGGAGACCCCGGGGAAGACCCGGGACGCGTTGGAGGGACTATGTCTCTCGGCTGGCCTGGGAACGCCTCAGAATCCCCCCAGACAAGCTGGACAAAGTAGAGAGAGAAGTCTGGACTTCCCTCCTCAAGCTCCTGCCCCCCACTCCCCGCGACCCGACCCCCCGGAAAAGTGGTAGAACCTGGATGGATGGATGGATGTTCAGTGTTAGTGCCTTAGCTTTAGCTCACCTGCCGCCAATGCAAGGCACTGACGTAACAGTAATGTCTGCACTGTTCACATTTTTTATTTGTGTCGTGTTTCCATCAACATTAACATCAACTTTCCATTTACATTTTTCACTACAACGGTTTTTCCATCTCATTCAATATGTTTTTGATGCAAAATTTCAACATTTTCTGAAATTCCATTGAGAAATGAAATTAAATGTATTTAATTGAGGTGAAGGAAATGCACCGAGTGACTTAGCATGACTTTCAAAGTCAACAGGAGAACACGGGGATGGATTCGGAGGGACAGCAAATGTGGGATTTAAACAGATTCCATTTTAAAGTATAGGAAAATACTGTAATGATATTCATACCGTTGGTCAGGTATATTTGTTATTTTAGACTTAAGTAAGGTCTTTTTCCTTCCATAACTACTGTTTTTTGATGCCTGAACTTCACGAACCCGAACCCATGGCACTGTCAGCTTAATGCAACACTAACATAGTGATCTGTGGTGTTTCATGGATATTATTTATTTGTATATGTGTTGTTTTTGAACCTCAGCCTGTTCCGTCATTTAAATATGTGGATGTGTTGAGTTTTAGGTTCTACAACAAACTAATTTATTCTCTTAATTTTCCCCTAGTTCAGCTGATTTTTACATTTCTAGTGTCAGGGAAAGCCTAATGAATAATCAAAAAAAGACCTTAGGGTCATATTAAAGATGCATTGTGCGGCGTATAGAAATCACTCTGTCAATGTATGCATTCACTGTCCTGAATTAGCATCTCAATTATAAGAACCGAACTCTGAAAGTGACAGAAGAATCTTCAGAATATCAGGGTTAGAGGAGGCTGATAAATTAATTATTGTTACCATGATTGCATATAGTGTGATATTATGATGTCGATTTATTGTGACGACCTGTGTCCTTGTGTCTCTACGGCTATAATGAATTTTTTCCGTCTTTCTCCATCTGTCCGTCTTCCGCTGCTTTTCCGTCCTGACCACATGATCAAACATTAATTGAGTTTCCATGTTGCCGTTTGCTCATGCATCGTCCTCCAGACAGTCCGGAGGTGTCCGCGTCTCCCCCAGGACGCCTTAGTGGTCAGGCTGAGGACAGACCACCGCCACCGCCCCATGCGCATACATGGACTTAAATCCACAGTATAGACGGTTTTCATGTACGCCACCAGTCAAAACTGTGGACACACCTTCTCTTTCAGTGTTTGTTCTTTATTTGTATTACTTTCCACATTGTACATTAATACTGAAGATGTCCAAACTGTGAAAGAACACGTGTGGAAATATGTAGTAGACAAAGAAGTTTTCAACAACCCACAACATATGTAGATTGTCCAAAGTAGGCACATTTAGTTGTGCTTGTCAACAGTTAATTTGTGCCATTTCTTGTTGTCTTATAAATAAGCAGCTGGTGGGTGTGGGGTGTGATTCTCACTTCGGGTGTGAGACATTCCGGGGTCAAATCCTGGATGATATATTTAAAAACAATACTTCTATAAACACGACGCGGGGTTGAAAGAAAGAACAGAGAATAAAGCAGACACTGATTTATGGCTGAAATTCTTTGATCATTCTACAAAAAACTGATTTGATTTAAATAATTAAGTGCCTCATTTTTACTGAATCTAATTAATATTGTATAGTTTTAAGTTACTCATTTCCTTCTTTGTATTCACCTACCCATATATCCATCCATCTGTCCATCCATCCATCATCTATCCATCTGTCCATCCATCCATAATCCATCTGTCCATCCCTCCATCCATCACTCTCATCTATCTTTCCTTCTGTCATCCAACCCTCAATCCATCCATCCGTCCATCCCTCTGACCGCCTGTCCGTCAATCTGTCTGTCCATCCATCCATCATCTATCCCTCTGTCCATCCATCATCCATCTGTCATCCATCTGTCCATCTGTCCATCCCTCTATCATCCATTGATCTCACCATCCATCAACCATCCATCCATTAGTCCATCCTTTCACCCATCCATCCTTCCATCTGTCTGTCTGTCCATAACCCTATCATCCAGTGATCCCTCTATCCATCCACCCGTCCATCCATCCATTATCCTTTTGTCCAGCCATACATCTGTCCATCTATCCATCCATCATCCATCTATTTGTCCGTCACTCCATCCATCCATCATCCATCCGTCGTAGCCTTGTGTCACTGCTCTTTTATCACTGCTGTGTTAATCCTGACGTCCTGCTGCCGCAGTGACACAAACTGGATTTCTGAAGATCAAAAAACTGAGATCACATGAGACTTTAGAGCGACATAAATTAAATATGGCCACTGTGTCCACAAAGCAAACTGATGCCACTGTTGCATCAGCCCTCGTCGTTCTGTTCCCAGCGAACTGGAGCTGAAACTCAGAGCGAGGATCCCGCTTTCCCACGGATGGGAATTAAACGCCCCGCGAGGCGTTCAGGAACCTCGACAGCCTCCGAGTTCAATCCATACAAACAGACAGGCCTGATTTCTATTGACACAGAGAGGGAGAGGATCGATGACAGAGGAGGAATGAAAGACGAAACGAAGTGCATCCAGGGAAAAATGAAAGAAGAGGAAAAAAATGAAGAAACAAAGATGAAAAAGATAGAAAGAAAAAAATAATGAGATGATCAATGACAGTGGAGAAACGAGCAGAGCAGGAGACAAAGAAAAGGATGTCGAGGGAAAAATGAAGAGGAAAAAATGTTCACAAGAAAAAATGTTGGAAGAAAAAAGGACAGTAGGAAGGAAGAAAAATAGAAGGCGGAAGGAAGGAGAAAAGGAAAAAAGGAAAAGTAAAAGGGTGGAGGAAGGAAAGGAGGAAGGAAGGAAACAAGCAAGGAAAGTAAGAAATTTGAGAGGAAGGATAGAAGGGAATGGGAAGGAATAATGAGAGGACGGGAAGTAGGAAGGAAAGCAGAGAGGACGGAAACAAGGATGGAAACAAGGGAGGAGGAAACAAAGTAAAAACAAAGGGAAAGACGGGAGAGAAGGAAAGAAGAAAGAAAGTGGGAGGGACAGAAGGAAGGATGGAATCAAGAAAAGAGGAAGGCAGGGAGGAAGATAGAAACAGTAAAAATTAAGTAGGAAGCAAAGGAGGAATGACAGACCAAAGATAAGAGCTGGGAGGAAAGAACAAAATGAAGAAGGAAGAAATGAAAGAAGAGTAAAAAGGGAGGAAGGGAAAAAAAGGGAGGAAGGAGGATAGGATTTAGGACATATGAAAGGCAAGAAATTAAAGAAT
Organism: Pseudamia nigra; assembly: GCA_029823295.1. NCBI lineage: Eukaryota > Metazoa > Chordata > Actinopteri > Kurtiformes > Apogonidae > Pseudamia > Pseudamia nigra. The sequence goes on along the minus strand of JAQQAE010019454.1, from coordinate 1,414 downwards.
GAAGTGTTGAAGGATGGAAAATGGAAGGAGGTTTAGAAGGAGAGAAAAATAAACAGACCAAGGATGGAAGACAGGGAGGCAGGAAGGAATAAAAGAAATACATGGTGGAGGCAAGAAAGGGGGTAGGAAAGCAAGTAGGAGGGAGGGAAACAAGGAAGGAAACAAAAACAGATAAATGAGAATGAAGAGGGGTAGAAGAAGGAGCAACGAGGAAGAATGAAAAAGAGGAAAAATGGAGCAGCAGGCAAAAAAAACCGGAGGCCAAGCTGATTCCCTGAGTCTGATCTGGACTCCGACGGGAAAGGCATCATGGGAACTGGGCTGATCGGACGGGTCGAAGCGGATTCACCGGTGACTGCGTCGTTTGTTTTCATCTGCTCGGCGGAGCAGACGGCAGAGCTCGGCGAGAGAGATTCAGAAGAATCCCTCCAAAAAGACCGAGGTATTTGATGTGTGACGGTCAGATTGGTTCTGCAACCGCTACAGCAGCAGATGAAAAGACGGCGACGAGACACGGAGGAAACATGAAAGGACGAGCGAGGAGTGATGAGGAGGAGAAATAAAACAGTTTGAAATCGACGATCACATGGAAAACAGGGAAAAAAGAACAAAAAGTAGAAGAGGCGAAAGTGAGTAAAGTGTAAAAACAAACTGACAGCAGTGACACGGAGCGGACTGAACGGATTAAACCACGTCGGACACTGAAGAATCACATTACATCAGGGCCATAAATCAATAATTATTGATCTTCTGGGTGATCTAATGGGGAACGCGACTTCACTAGAGGAGCAGCTGAAGTCCATTTTTACAAAAAATCATCCAAATGGTGATTCAAAACTTTCCAGGTGATACCCAGTCGACCTGCCTGAAGCCGCAGTTACACTACAAGATTTCTTGCCCAATTTGTTGGGCAGTTGGAGTCTGCACCGGTTGTCGCCACCCGATCTAAATCTGGAATCCTGATTGGTTGCACACATGCACAAGGATGCTGCTTCCTGTCATTATGAGTTCCACTCATGTGTAACAATGCTACTTCCTTCCAGCTGTATTTGGAAATAAAATACAGTAGATGACTCAAATGATTTTGTATTGAATAGGGTTAGAGTCAGGGTTAGGGTTACTGCTTCTTAACCCTAACGCCATTCTAGAAGCAGACCCGGTGGGCGGATTCCAGCAGTGGACCATAAGACAGACACTCCCATGAGCCACTTTGGCAGGTCGTAGTTGTCTCAAATGGTATCTAAAAGAAAACTACAACTCCCATAAGCATTATCTGCACACAGTATGCAAAAGAAAACTGGAAAAAGTGGAAGTCAGGTGGAGAACGGCTTGAATTCACTGCTGTACTCAAACTAAGGCTGGTCCAACTACACACGATTGCCCCCCCCCCCCCCCCCCCCACACACCCACCCCC
>JAQQAE010019453.1:0-10929 GCA_029823295.1 Pseudamia nigra | reverse complement strand
AAAACAATGTTACATATAAAAAGCATCCCCCAATCACAAACAGAACTGTTACAGCTGAGGAAAAAAGACATTCATGGCCATATCTGATGTTTGGATATATTTACATGCTTAAATGCTTGGAGTGCAACCCATTATCTGACCGTGCACTGTTTCTCCAGCTCTGGATAGAATCCAATCATTAATGTGCAGGATGCGGGATTCCCACATCACTGACAGATCCACAGGGATTTGGAATCAGAAGGAAAAACATTTATCGATCACTAAAACAACACTGTATTTACAGATACAAGTTCTACAGCATTTTAATCTGTCATTGTGACACACACAGTGTACATTTCAACCTAAAACAAACAAAATATTGTCTATTTGGCCCATAATCCATGTTTCCACTGAGAGATGATCCATTTCAGATGTGTCCAAACTTAGACAAGCGACAGCGCCTCTGGACTCAGGTGAAGATGTGGCATGAGGTCGGAACTTGTATTTAACTATAGATGTGTGAATTAGTGGTTGACAAAGGTTTTCCTCACTGATCCCCCGTTGATCTGTCAGTGATATAGGAATACCATCTACACATTAATATTGATATTAATGATTGGGTTCCATCAATCAGTTTAAGGTGCTGCACCAAAGTTTTTACTCATATCAATGCATCCAAACACCAGACACTGTGATGCTGATATGAGGCATTAAAAGTGTGGGGAATATATGCTCCTTTTACTCTGTGTTTAAGAATGTTATTTTCAAAGCTTTGAACAATTTGATGCATATTTCATGTCAAAGTAGCAACACACACTGGTCGTTGATCCTGACTGTCACACCTCTCCTCATATCTTCCTTGTGAACCAAATCATATTTAAAAATCACCTGCTTACAATCACATTGTTTTAGGTGATTTTAATCCATTCATTAATTGCCCCCGTCCAAAATATTTCTGTTTGCATGGCAGACTACAATACTATGAGGGCAACCGATAACAGTGAGAAAAAATAACAACAATAATAATGACGATGATGATGCTATCATATTTTAGTCCAGGTTAAACTCTGTTCCCCCAACTTTGGCAACACTCATTCAATGAGCAGCCATTACAATGTGAGCCACAGTCTTCTGTGTGGAAGTCTTGGGTTTTGTTGTGCCACCATAACCATCACCAATAATATCCAAACTGACTTCGTACAACCATTAATTCTCTTGAGCTGATGATCCGTTCTGTCCATTTTTTATCACTCCGCCTAGACACTAACATGCATCTTTTTCCATTTTCTGTCTATTCTTGTTCTCATTTGTTCCATTTTCACACACATCACTTACCACAATAGCCCTGTTTCCCAAATCACATAGTGTGTGATAGCCCATTCTCTGTGATCTATCCACGACTCATCTTCATCTGATATGATCTGTGTAAATCCTCGATAAGCTGTGCCAAGGCTCGTTAACAGGAAAAAGTCGAGAGGGATGCGGCAAGAACAAACTTAGCTTATGTCAATCACAAAGCATCCTGACATATAAGAAAAATCAAGTCCCCATGGATCTCCGTCCACATCCTGCAACAGCATCATTATGCATAAACACATCTTTCGCTCTTCGAGAGTAACATCTTCCTCTGGTTGATCTTAGTCTGTCGACATCTTACAGACACCCCACAGAGAAATACTGCCTCAGATCAGAACGAACATGCAAGAGAGACTTTAAAGCAAGCATCTAAAGCTTTTTATGCTCGTTTTGAAATCCTGATGAAGATGAGTGAATCTTCTAAAACTCATTTAACAATACAGAGAGTGGTTATTGCAGCACTCTGTCTTTGGCTGTTTAGTTCTGTCTTCATTTTATTGCTTACCAAACTACCTCCTTAAAATGCTGAATTTCTACGACTATAATTACATTGTTTCAAAACTCTGATTACATTTGACAGTGTAATAATGCTTCTCATCTTTTATCAAACTGTTCCAGGTCAAAGAAATAATACATGACACTCTACTAGAAACATGTCTGTGTAATCACACTTCATTATGAATCCTGTCTTTACATGTGATTCCAGATGTCACATTGTTATGAAAGAGCTCACCAGAGGAATGTCGACTTTGCAGTGAATGTGACACTATTCTGTGTTATCCCTAAAGGTTTAAGTAGCTTGTGTCAGTTTCCATAAAAGTAACAGCTCTGTTATGCCACGTGTTCACACCTCATTAAATACAGGTAAGTGGTTTCAGGTCAGATCGTTTCAGAATGGAGACGTAGACGATGAATGAGAGTTGAAGTAGCAAACAGCAACGACACACGTGTGCAGATTCGGCGTGAGCAGATGTATGTGGACATGGCAGACTGGTGTAGTCATGTCGTGAGCAACTGTGACTCTGAATCTCTCTTTTACACGACAAACACCTAAGTGATGCTAACTGGTATACATAACAGGAAGAATGACTCATAAGGCCCTCTTGTGGAAATCTAAAGGGAAGTCAAAAGTCCAAAGTCTGTGGGGGTGTGGCCAGGTCAGGTTTGGCATCTTGTCAGGGCGACTATGTGCCATCCACAAGCGGATCATCCAAACAGGTGGAGTTTATCTACGTAATTATCAGTGGGCATGTTTTTATATAATATACAATAAACCAATCAGAATTCTGTGTGCATCGTTCTCTTTAATACTCATCAGTGTGATGGTATTCTGTCTCCTTCATCATCAAATAAGACAGGTTCATATACTCTCATCCTTTCCCACCGGTCAGTTCTTCGACCCATGAGATACTCCATTTGACTGTGAGAATTAAGAATACACAAAACTAACTGCAATGACAAATACTTGAGTGACTCAGAGAAGTATATGATTTTTTTTTACTTACTTAAATTCAAGTGTTGAATATTTTGTTTTTTATTCAAAGGATCCAAAATCCATATACACAACTTTACTGACTTGGTAGCTTATATTTGTTTTTGGTCCCATGCAGACTTCTGATGGATTTCTCCATTATGTAAGGTGGTGATTTTCAATGTGTGTATGCCTAAATAGCTGAATTAAAACCAGGACTGATCAAACACAATTAAAAGTCTCAAAACACCCTTTATTTATTTATTTATTTATATTATTAATAATTATATTTATTTTTTAATGTACAAAAATACACTCAAACCATGTCTTTTTAAGCAATAATTCATAGCCATCATATGCATATATCTAATATATAATTGTTGAAGTAGGTGCACATCTACATGACCATGCCTCTTGAAAGTGGTGCACAAGCCACGTTTCAATCTCAGCGACATGGGCGCATGGCTGAATGCAGGTATTTTGGCTGGGGGAAGACAGGAATGCACCATGTGCTTTCACGTTTTTCAACAATGCGCCACGTGGAAGTTAGGGCCCATAGTGTCACAAATCCCAAAGAGACATGGAATACAAAAGTCAGGATCTCCTCTGTTTGCCTGTGCAAAAGCTGTTACATTAGTGTGTTTTCCTTTGTAGTTCTTCAAACTAAAATGAAATGTTTTAGTATGGTAATTTTTTTCCCAAAACAAAAAAGGCTCGTTTACGCGGAGAGCCTTTTTCACAGGAGCCATTTTTCTATCCTGTGAAAAATATCTGATTTAAGATCTCTTCTTCCTCCAGTTGCAGCCCCATTATCTGGATGAGGCCATTTTCAAAAAGCACACAGTTATCATGGTACTCAGATAATAGGCACTCCCAGTAGTCAGGATGAAAGTAGTCTTAAGTAAACTTAAGGTAAAAGCACAAAGGAAAACAACATTTCAGACCTCCTCCCCATTATCTGCAAGTGTGAACCGCAGTCTGAGAAACATTTAGAGTTAAAATTTGACAGCATAAATAAATACAATAGGGGCTCAATTATTATTATGAGAGGTTTGTAGTGCTCAGGTACAGTTACTCCATTACATGTAGTCTTGACTCTTGAGTATGTTGTGATAGATCATTGTCATAATTGTGATGAATGGATGGATGATGGATAGATGGATGAATGGTGGCTGGATTATAGATAGATACATTGATGTCATCTTTTTGAGTCTGTTATAGCTTTCTCTATGTTTCTTTTTTGAATCTTTCACACCATCTTCATCTTTTTTGTGTATTTTACATCTTGTGTCATTTTTATCTCTTCATGTTTTTTGTCTTTTAGCTTGTTTTATGTTGCTTTTTTCCTCTGGCATGTTTGAATTTGCATTTGTTTACACTTTACATTGTTATTACCTGGAAAATAAATAAACTTTTCAAATGTCATATGTCAGGTTATACTAAATTTCACATTACTCATTCCAAGTTACTACTTGATTATTTTATTACAAGCCACTGTTTTACTGTCACTCAGTTACTACATTTTTTGAGTACTTATATTTCAACTTATTAATCAACAATATATTTACTTTTTCTACCACTTCTGTTTACACAGCGCTGATTATTATAGGTCAAATAATGAATTATTCTTAAGTAGTTTACAGAGGAAGATAACCCCAAATAAAAACACGTGGGGGTGATATTAAAATGCATATGCATGCAAAAACAAATGCAATAATATAAAATTGAATTTTAATATTTCACGTTTTGTCTGTTCAACTTTGATTTGTAAATACTTTATACACTTCTTACTGACAGACTGCAGACCATGCAAGAAACAATCACAATTGCGGCACTTTAGGGCAAATAATGTGCTAAAATATTTTAAAACCATGGGTCCCATTAACCAGTATCCATGTTCTTACACTGCATTATCTGTCAAGAGTGTCCGGCTGCAGGCTGCAGACTTGGGAAATAACACTTCTCTTGGCGAAGTAACACCTGCAGGGAAGTTACACCCACCCAATAAGAGAAGAGGCGTACCCTAACCACTTCAGATGAGGTGGCTATAGGGTACACCTCCAGGGAGAGAATGCCCACTGCTATGTTATGCTTCTTCTTTTTGGTAGTGGTTAGAGTTTGGAATAGGATTATTACCGTACATGTGTAAGTTTAATCCAGTGGGCAATGACTTGGGCTATGCAGTGAGGCTGATGCAGAAGTAACTGTCTACAATGTTGGCAAACTAGCTAGTAGTCAATCTTTGTAGCGGTTTACTGTATATGTTTGGAGAGGCAACCTGCCAGTCACCACAGCTTACAACCACATAGGTACACTGAAAACAGTTACTACTACAGCGGTTGCTAGAATCTGTGGCTTATCTAACCACAGGATGACTGAGGAGAGGCAGCCTGCATTTCAGATTCCTTCAACATCTAGTACAGATTAAAAAAAAGAACGTACATATGAGACTGACAACTGTAAGGGTGCAAGCCATGCTGACTGGCAGGTTGCTGGTTTAATCATTTAGATCCTTTCACCACAAATGGTCAGCTAATAGCTAGTTTGCAACATCATAGATAAAGTTGTAATACCACTGTTGCCCATGGGGGGAACCATTCACTGGGTTCCAAGAAGCCCTGACTCCCATAGTTACACTGGACTTCTCTTAAAATACTAATCATGGTCTAATAAGTGATCTGGTGGTCCATCTTTTTGTTCTGCTGTTAAGATTATAATGGCACACAACCTGACAATTCACTCCTGTGACAGGTCTCTAATTATGGAGTGATTTCACTTTAATATGATAACTGTGATAAACCACAGTTAATTTATGTTTTCACAATAATGCAAGCACTTTTTCACAGAGAGCCGTGTAAGTTTGTATTTTTCCCCCCTTAAATATAAAAACCGTCATTTAAAAACTGTGTTATCTGTTTATTTGTTTTCTTAAATTCATTATTTACATTTGTTTAATGATCTGAAACATTTAAGTGAGAAAAATATACAAAAACCTAATAAATCAGGAATGGGGCAGGCACTTTTTCAGAGCACTGTACCTGAAATGCAGCTGTTTTCCCCTGTTTTTAAGGTTTCTAAGTTTGGGGTCTGCTCGCATCCCCATAGATGATAAGGAACATGCTCGTGCTAACAAGCTCAAATCTTCACTGTATGATATTGAATAAAGTGTTTTATTTGAAACAGTGCATCGCTAATGTCTTCTACAGTTAATTGTTTAATTTATGCCATACAGAGCACTTTAGTTTCCCAGCTGTAATATTCACACTGCAGACACATCGGTGACCAGGCTGGTGATTGTCGATCATCTAGTCGAGTGACAGTTTCAAGCAAGTGATGAGGAGAACACAGAAGAGTGTGGAAAGCAAAAAGCGAGAGGTGAATTTGCAAAACTGAGAGAGCAGTTTGCAAAAGCAAGAGAGGATTTTAAGGGTTTGTGCTCTGTTATAGCTTTTCTGTGTGCATAATAATTTAACTGCCCACAAAATTATTTTTACCTCTTCACTTTTAGTTTTTATACTCAATTCTATGTAATTTGTGCCCTCATAAGACAGTGAAATCACTCCATATCTGGAGTGACTACTACTACTACTACTACTACTACTAATACTACTAATAATAATAATAATAACAATAATAATAATAATAATAACAATGGATTGGTTTTATATAGTGCTTTTTTACACACCCAAAAACTCTTTACATTGGACCCATTATTCATTCACTCAGTCACACAGTGATGGGGAAAGCTACATCTGTAGCCACGGCTGCCCTGGGGCAGACCACCAGCCTCTCCCGCCATCACCGAACATTCATTCACATTCATACAAAGCAAACTGGGTGAATTGTCTTGTCCTGGATGACCTGCTCTACCTCCTGAGACACTGTTGCCCCTGCTACACTAACCCGACTCAACAGTAGAGTCAGATGGAGTTAGACCTTTATAGTTTCCATTTATTTAATAGAACTTTTTTTTTTTTCCTGACAGATGCTCAACTCTTGTTGTGGTTTAGTGTTTACACTACCAACACCATAATACTGTATGACTGTTTGGTAATGCTTGGTGAAGTTTTATCGCGTCAGTAAGCTAGCAGTTAGCATTAACATACCCATAAGGCCCCTGACATACTACGCTCCTGTAGCTCTGCTGTCCTTTGTCTAAATATGTTCAGATCCTGTTTTTGGCTCCAAAATGTCATCTGGGAATTGTCAAGTCCATTGGGCTCAAAACAGACGTTCAGAAACTAATGGGGCACGTCATGATCACTTTGTCCACTAATATATATACAGTCTATGGTTTAATCACCTATAAAATTGTTTTGGGAAAGTACTCGGTCATTTGTGTGCAGTCAGCCATTTTGTTTCATCTGTACACATGTTCAGACACTGGGAGTGATGTCACAGGGTGCCGGAGGAGTAACTTCCCTGAAAACTGTGAGTCACAGCCAGGCTCCTCTCGAGTTGGTCACACCTGTTGTTCTTATAGTGATGAATCCAGTGGACAACAACCAGGCCTGTTCAGTGAGGCTAATGTGGAAGTAACTTTAAGTTGTAATCCCACCACTTGGCTGCTGGGGAACTGTTTGTCCGGCTCCAAGAAGTCTTTTTCCCATAGAGATACATTGGACTTCTATCTGAAAATACTAAGCGAATACATTTTTTCCATGAGTCATTATGATCTCAAACATTTTATTTGGACCCTCTAATAAGTAATCCGGTGGTGCATCTTTAACTTTTTGCTCCGTTATTAAGATATTACAGCAAGTAATCCAACAAATCACTGCAATGCTGGGGTTTGATTGACATGTCACTATAGTAACAGCTCGCTAGTGAAGTTGGACTGATTCGGACCTTTGTATCAATATGTTATAGTTACACATGAGATGCACTCGACTGCAGCTGTGGGTAAGTGTTTACACTAACAACACTGTGATATGACTTTGTCTGACACTGCGCGGTGAAGTTTTACCACAGCAGTAAGTTAGCGGCTAATATTAGCTTTACCACGAGTCCCCTTGGCATGAACGCTGTTAGCCCTGCTGCTGTTCATCCAAATATGGTTACATCCTGTTTTTGGATCCAAGAGGTCATCCAGGAAGTGACAACCTGATTGGCCTCAAAACGGCCCTTCAGAAACTGATGGGTGATGTCATGGTCACTTTGTCCAGTAATAAACACAGTCTATAGATGAATCCCAGGTTCTTTTAAACTGAATGGGTGTGTCCATTTTTCCTAATTATCATCACTAAATAGCCCCACAAATGCCCACATAAGAACATAAGAACAGAGAGCGACGTCAAGAAATCCAGACTAAAAATGTAAAGACAGAATTTACTTAATACAGGCTCTGATGTGATTGCATGAATAAAACACAAACTATCAGCTGTCATCATTATTCAGCCATGATACATATCTCAGCTTTCAGCTTTGTGGGGGCGTGTACCTGTGGGTGTGGGCTGAGAATCAAACCCTACTAAGGAATATTGTTTGGTGGCTGAAGTTCTGCAGAAGAAAGCCACTTCATCATTTATATGCCAGATAGATCCACATACATGTAGTGGTCTAGGGTAAGGCTGTGTGGTCTGATATTTACTCCAAACTATGAATCTCCATGACAGATCTTGTTCGATTTATTCCTCCTGATTAGTATTTAAAGTGTTAGTTAAGTGTTAATTTATTGAGAGCTTTGTCAGGATGCCCTCCATCTGCCACCCTCCATCTTAAGTGTTAGTTAAGTGTTAATTTATTGTGAGATTTAAGGGTCATTGTAAAAAAGAAAATAATCAAAACAACTGTCCATTGGTCAAAAGTAAGAGTGCTCTAGATCTTCCCTACAGACAAATTCAACTTGGGAAAACGTCAGTGAATGCCAGGATATTTGTAAAAACTGCATTCATGAGGTTTATGAAGAAATTTCCTCTTACAAACTATTCATCCAGGAAAGGTTGAGTCGTTCGGGAGCAAAGATCACTGTAGGATGACTGAATACAAATGTGTGAAAAAAATTATTGGAATTTTTAGAAATGAATAAAACCAAGAAGCAATTGGATATTTGACCCTTTTTGGTGCAGTAGACAAATAAATGACTTGAAGAAATACTGCAGCCTGTGTCGGTCGTGGTCTGGGTTGGTGTCAGTGCAAAGGGCAAGGGTCAATGGTTCTTCTGATATGTAATTCATGTACACTGATAATCTGGAGTAACACAATCAGTGGTGTGTGAGTAAATAGAATAGATATTCAAGTAAAAGTATTGTTATTTTGCAATTGGGATGATTCAAGTAGAAGTAGGAGTACTCATCAACATAAGTACTTGAGTAAAAATAAAAGAAAACATCTGAAAAAACTACTCAAATAGTGAGTAACTTCATAACACAGAATTTATTACTGCTTAATACAATGCATTTCAACAGGCGAGAAAGCAAATGTAAAAACCTAATGCGCTCATAATTTACTTATGATGTTTATTCTGTTGCTCATTGTTGTTCTTGTGTTAATTTTTGCATTTTTGCATTTTTTGTTCAATATTATTAGTTGTATTGCTCAGTGTGTACATTTTTCTGGTTATTTTGATCATTTTTCCTCATTCTGTTGCTTGTTTTGCTCATTTTTTATTGTGTTGTTAGTTATTTAGTTAATCTTTGTTCCTGTTTGCTTATTTTGTTCATTTCTTCGAATGAATTTGATAGTTTTTTTGCTTATTTTGTTGCTTAGATTGCTAACCTTCCTAACTTTTTACTCATTTTATGTCTTTGTTGATGTCTGCTGTTTTGGGTACAACAATTTGGCTGCTCTTCCCATTGTCATTCTTTTGGGCTGTGTCCAACCTGACCCCATGGATTGAGGTCCAGGCATCAGGTGCTTCCTGACGTGCCCGTACCCCCAGGATGGGGCCCATACCAGGCGAGGCACACTGGTTCCAAGATGTGATATTCATAAGAATCTTCTGAACCACCCATCACCCAGGAACAATTTGCCTTTGAAGACCCTACCAGGGGCTAATTCCTCCTAACAGCATACAGTTGCTTAGGAAGATGATGGATTGATCATAAAACCCACAAAATGACAGCAAAGAGCCCAGTGCATACCTTTTAACTGTAAAACACCTGAACTGCTTCATCACTTCACTACCTAAATCTTTAATTGTGGTGAAGAAATGACAACATTTCAAAATGATGAATGCTTCATTGTCCCAAAGTGTCTTGAAAGTCTTGTAGCCTAAATGTCATGAGTGGAAACCAAGTCAACCAGACAAAATATTAAATATGTTTGTCTATGTCTATAAAGAATGTACTCAACTCTTATCTCTAAGTGGAAAACAGTCTTTAAAGTGAAATACCCACTGAAAAATATATGCCCTCTACCGTCATTCTATCCATCTAGTTTTCAGGGTCATGGGAAGCTGTGGCTGGTTGCAGAGGACATGAGTCCAAGGGCACCCTGGATGAGTCGCTAGGGCGTCACATGCATTCAGTCTCACAATCCCACCCACAGGCAATGTAGAGCCTCCAATCTAGTTAAATAAAAATAAAGCAGGGAGTTTGCACTTTCGACCAGTCTTGGGGAATAACAACATAAGTGTGACTACAGTCAACAAAAAATATTTGGTGGCTAAATGTTACATCCAATGTTACTTATGGCAAAGTTACTGTAAGCAAGAAAGATGAAAGATTAATGTGCAGCATCATAATGAATAAATATGATGGCTGTGGGACCTTCACGTTGACCTTTGAAGGTCACTGAAGGTGAAAGACCAAGTGCCCAAATGAGGGAGCACATATGATGTTGAATTAGAGTTCAATAATAGCTATAGGTCAGAGTGGTATTCATAATATGACTGAGACACATTTACAGTTAGAACAGCATGGGATGTAACTTTGACCCCGTGTCGCCACATTGACCTTCATCCATTTCCTTTCAAAATCAATTCATTTCCAGATCTAATATTTAAAAATAGGCTTAACAAATATAAAACTAAAATACAGTGGTACCTTGGACAACGAGTTTAATCCGTTCCGGCGTCACACTTGGTATCCCAATTTCTCATTATCCAAGAGACTTTTTCCATAGGAATACATGTAAAACCAATTAATCCGTTTTGGACCCACGACAAACTCCCATATAAAGTA
>JAQQAE010019452.1:0-10929 GCA_029823295.1 Pseudamia nigra | reverse complement strand
TTGTCCCTTGTTGTGAGGGTTGTGTCAGGAAGGGCATCCAACGTAAAAAACCTATGCCAGATCAAACATGTGAATCATTGGTATTTCGCTGTGGCGACGGGGAGCAGCCGAAAGGAGAAGAAGAAGAAGATATTGAATAAAAAGAAGATACAAAGGTCTGAATCAGTCCAACTTTGCTATAACGAGCTGCTGCTACAGCGACATGTCAATCAAACCCCAGCAGGGCAGTCATTTGTCGGATTATTTACTGTACTATCTTAATAACAAAGCAAAAAGTTAAAGATGGGCCATCACTTTACTTATTAGAGGGTCAAATAAAATGTTTGAGACCATGATGATGCATGAAAAAAATGTATTCGCTTAGTATTTTCAGATAGAAGTCCAATGTATCTCTATGGGAAAAAAGTTTCTTGGAGTCGGACGCTCGATTCCCCAGCGGACTAGCAGTGGGATTACAATGTTACAAAGTTACTTCCGCATTGGCTTCACTGAACAGCCACGGTCATTGCCCCTTGATTAGTACTGTACACTGTTTTACATCCAGAATATATATTCCTGGATTATTTTTCCCCTTATTACTGGATTGCTTGATCATGGAAACCCAGTCTTAGCATTTGGAATTACATTGATATCGCAAATAGTTTATAATTTATTTTCATAAAATGATGTTTTTATGATAGTGGTTTTCTTCCAGATCGAGCTTTGCAAATATTGAAGATACATTGAATCTTCTGGCAGTGTACTGAATCAGCTGGGTTCCAGCTACAATTTGATGTTAATTGCACATCTGTAGCTTTTTCTATTACCTTACAGTAGCACATTTCCTATCAGCCCTACAAATGTGAGCAATCTAGAACCCCAGATCCAGAATATTGCTAGCATCTGGATCAAACTTGATTGCATGGTAGAACTTATTGTCATGTATTTTTGTAATGAAATCTTCTCTGCAATTTTTGTACAGTTACCTACAAAAACATGAAATTAGCCCTATCTTGTAATGGTAAAGATACTTTGAAAAATTCCTAGATCCAGACTATGATCAGGATCACCCAAAAATCTAATCAATTAGTCCTTGTATCATTTCTGAGCCATCCTGAAAATTTCATCAAAACCTGTTAATAACTTCTTGAGTGATGTGAACAAATTCACAAAAACATAACCTCCTTGGCAGATGTAACAAGTCCAGTAGGTAGCAGTTTGTTGTAAAACTGTTGAGATACAGTATAAGACTGTGAAAATCAATAATTATAAACACTACAAACAGTAAGTGGTGTCCATGGCACCAGAACATCATCTCTCCACAATGTGTTCAGAGCTGTTGAATCGACTGCAAATAATCTGAACTCTGAGGTGCCAAGAAATAATCTTGGATCATGATTGGCATTATACAAATGTAGTTCAATTTAATTTGATTGAATCAAGATAACTGGGAAAAAAATCATCTCTTTTCCCTAATCACTTCATTCTTGAAGGACACGACTAAATTTACTGCTAAAGTAGCACCATTTTGGTTTTGGTCACCGATATCACGAGACAGAAGTGCAGTCCTCTGAGCAAAACTTACTGATATTCTATTTTTGCATCAAATGGCAACTTCAGTGACTTGCAAACTGACAAACATAAAATGTATAAATTATGACCCATTTCAACATTGATCAAGTTACACGTTTTGTGTCATTAAGTGTGACACATTTTTTTCCCCCTCCCAAAGGTGGGGCTTAGGCTCTCTACACAAAACATGAACACTCAGTATAAAAGACGTGTCAACACATAATTTGTTTCAACTGATTTATTTTCTTAAAAGAACATTGGATTTTTCATTAAATATTTACTTACATTATATACAATGATTATTTTACATGATCACATGCACATTGCCATATAAAATACTGTACACGTATATACACTCATTTACGAGGGAGTAGTCTGTGCAATAAAAGGCACAAATGACCTTTGACCCTGCATTTATGTCCCATGAGTACATATTTCACAGACATTGACACATTGTTTTATCACATATGGGTTCAGTTAGACAACACACACACCCCCACACACACACACAAACACACCTGAAGAAATGTGACATCAGAAGCTGCAACATGTGTTGGTGTTTGACTGAGCAGTGACGTAACCTCCTGACCAGCAGCCCTGCTGATTGTGTCTAAATCACACAATCTAACATACAAATGTTTCCCAAACTTTTTTGACTCAAGACCCCAAAAAATGAGTCGAAAACCCACATGAAAGTATTTTTATTTTTTTCAGTTTTCACCAGCTGAAAAAATATAAAACAGTAACAATACATGTTATAAAAATCCACAAAATTAACAAAAATATTTTTTTTAAATGAAGAAAATAAAAAAACTATATTTTATAAAATTGACAAGATGGAGAAAAATATAACAGACATAAGACAATTAACAAAAGTAAACAAAATAATACAGTAATAAAAATAACCAAAATGAACAAAAAATGAGAAAAATAATTTAAAAAAAATTTTAATCAAAAAATGAAAAATTAAATGAAATCATTTTCTGTAACATAAACAAAAATGAAAATAAAATGGACACAAAATGACCAACACTAGACTAGACTGGAGGCGATCACAGCTGAACTTAGGGCGAAGGCAGGGTACCCTGGATGAGTTGCCAGTTCATCGCAGGGCTAACAGGGCTGAGTAAAAACAAACAAACAAAAAAAATCCCCAAAAATATGCAACATGGATTATGATATAGTAAACAAAATTAATAAAAATGAAAAAAAAAACTGAATTGAGTTGAAGAAAATTGAAATAATAAAATAAATAATAAAAAGAGTCTAGTAAATGAGCAAATTTTCTGAAGTTGAATAAATAGTTACTATAAAATCAATCAAATCAAACACAAAATGAACAAAAAAGTCAACAGGCTGGACAAAAACAGCATAAAATCATCACAAAATGAATCAATAAATAACAAGAATAATTAACACAATGAATGAAAATAAACAAAATAATCAACAAAGAGAGAGACAATTTAAAAAAAGACTCCATATTCTAGATTCAGACGCTAAGTTTGGGAAACACACTGTAGGACATTCACAATTCTCAAAAGGAATTTGAGTCAAGTAAACAGTTGATGGTACAGAGTCCTACATAGTCATCCTGTTTCTGTAAGGCAGTTCGGCCGATTGGCTCAGGCACAAGGACGCTGTTTCAGTTCCTCGTAGTCATAAGATGGTCGAACCGGGGCTGAGCAGGAAGCGCTACAGCTGGCAATCGCACAATCAAGATCGACTCTCCAGTGTGCTCAGACCGAGTGGTTAAAGCTGCTTGGAAGAATTCAAGTTTTCTCTTTGAAGAAAGATGAGACGATCATAGATAAAAGATTATGCAGTCTGTGTTTAGAGCCACTTCAGTCTGTGCCACCACGGGACAAAAGTAAGACTGTACTCCCGGCGAACTTTAAGAGTGATGAAGCTGTCAGCAGTCCAGGTGATGCTTAGCCAGTTTTGTCATTTAACACTAGAACCACCACGATTTACTATATACCTAAAACAGCCAAACAGGTCAAATGAACCCAGCATCGTTTGTTGTCCACAAAAATATTCAACATTATTGTATTTAGTAATGCTCTTCAAAAGCCAATGTGTCACATGAATTGTTTAAAGGAGATGTACTGCAGCCGTTTTTAACATGTGATTAATTTTGACCTGTGCCTAGAGTGTGGATCTTAAATTTCAGCCCCAAAGACCCCAGATTCTTGATCTTGGATTGATGGTTCCCGCTCTGGATCAAACAGGTTGTTATTATTTAAATGTAAATGAGCTCCCATTGACCACAGCCTTTTACTGTCTGTGTCATGGATTTCATTATGTATGTGCATCTCCATCACCTCAATTACATGTGCATTTTGAAAATGCATACTTAATTTCTTAATAGAAACAGCTCAAATATCAAAGCTTTGTCTATTAAAGGAATATGGAAAAGTCCGCTGTATCAAAACAAAGTAAATGCGCTTTGGGTGATGGCTGGATAGATGTTTTAAAGCAATTCTTGTTTTTAGTTTTTAACTGTGCAATGACAATAAAGGTGATTCTGAAACACAAAGTGAATAATAAAAGCAGGAATTACGTCAGCCTCTTGCATTGCTGGCATCTATGTTGCTAAGATAAGCTACTGTAATAGCTAAGCTAAGAGTACGATAACAAGCAACTTCCAGGATTTTCCATTTTTCTCTGAGTTTGTAACAATGGTACGGAGATGGCTTCAGACCAATACTTTTTTATATGAAGTCACATCCATTTGCCAGTACCGGACTTAAAATCTAGTGCCCCTGTCTATTGTGGTTAAGGGTTAAGTACAAAAGGTAGTGGATGGAAACAAATACAGATGGCCAATCACTTTTATCAAATTTCTAAAAATTGGCCTTAAAAATGCTATACTTTTGGATGGGAACCCAGCTATTGATTATAGCTGTCATATTACAAATATACAGGAATCCCAAATGTCTTGTTTTGGGTCCAGACAAGAGGCTGTATGTTTTTTTCCTCTGAGTGATAATTATGATAGTTTAACATTACATTTAATGTCTTTAAAAATCATGAAGCCTTTTCACAATGTATCTCCTTTAATCATCAGCTTTTGGGCTGTGGATTTACAGATCAAGTATCTTTAAAAACCTGATAGTACAGTCTTAGTCTAAAATGAGATGGAAAATGAAAATTAGAAAAATATTTGTTAGGATATTATAAACTATATAATAAGGCTATTATAAGTATAGGTCTATCATTTTGATCTGGATTAATATAGAATATACAGTACATAATAGTAAGGAGTGCACAACAACATAATTTTAGAAAAGGGAATAAACTGGGGACTTGAAACATTTCTTATAACAAAGTAACAGACAACTGAAAACCAGTAATGGGTAACTTTGACCGGTTGGCTGTTCCAGCATTAAATCTGATGAATAGACATTTGGTGATGAAGGCAACAGAGGCCCACTTCCCCCACAGAACAGCACCACCAGCTGATAAATTCACTCAGATGGAGTATTGACTGACCAATGCTCACAAAATACTAAATGGCACATGTAGAGTGGAAATATCATTTGGAAAGATGTATAATCTGAGCTTACATACATAATCAGGTGTGATGTGTCTTAAATTCTTAAATAGATTTAGAGAGGAGCATCAGATTAGGGTCCGTCATCCTGTGTCTCCTAAATCTGTTTTATATGAAGAAAAATCCTTTTCTTCAGTGAGGAAAAAAAGGAAGGAGTTGGAGTCTCCTGAGGACATGTACAAATGTTCGCATGCTGTTCACTCGAAGGGAAAAATCTCATTCACAAGTTATGTTAACCAAATAACGGGTCAAAAGCAGGGGCATGAGGATTGTGTCTTTTTGTCTTGACAGATACATTACACACTGTATGAGCACAAATGTTAATATGACTGATTTCAAAACCTACTCTAAACAAATGGAATCATTCCATAAGCCCTGTTTGGGATGTTTGAACATTCCAAAACATCTACAACAAGGCTTTATAAATGTCTGGAAAACAGTTTATAGAATATTCACAGCAGTGTTCATCATCAAAGTGCACGTAATCTTCACTTGCAGAGATTATGCTGAGACCAGCTTATGAGAAAAACTTTCCTTTGTAATGTATTATAAATAGGTATGAAACAGTTATTTACACATCATCATGAACTAAAGTTCTTGGTAACACTGGGGGGGGGGGCATGTCCACATCATTTTAAGCCTTCAGCTCATGACTTCTGAAGCACATTCAACACATGTACATATTTAAAGGTTAAGTGTGTAACATATATACAAATCAGTGCTTTTCATTGGCACATAATCACATTAACATAATAGTCATTGCAGTTTTGTTACCTTAGAATAAATTGTCTTTGTCTATATAAGATCCAGGTACAACACATTGGATTGACGTTGCATTGCAGTTGGATTTTTGTGTTTCTAGCCCACTGGAAGCAGGTTCCAACTGAGACAGATCAACTTCACCAACCTCGACTCGGCAATTCAATATGGCTGCTATTCGCACTGATTGAGTGAACACTGCTAATTTATAGCAGTTCTATTTTGTTTTGCATGAAGTTAGTCACACAGGAAGTACTGTTCAGTTTTTATCCATGAGAATCTTGCAACGTGGTTTGTATGAGCAAAATACCATATAGGGCATTATTATCTTATATTGTGCATATTTGTTTTATTTGCATCTATGATTTCCCAATTTCATAGAGTCATGTCAGGTATAGTACACTGCACACCATTTCAGTTGCAAATTAATGTGAAATCAACATACACTGTTCATTATTACATCCACCCGTAATTGTGCCATAGTACACTGTACAAGTGAGATCAGACTTCCTAAACCTGCTTTTTCAGTCAATAGAAATACTGTACTGTGAAGATATACTGTGATTTTTCCATCTCTGTGGGTTCCACTTTCTTTTCTCCTGTTTCTTTTCTCTCTTCATTTTTCAAGCGGCACCCGGTGCATCTGCCATCTCTCTGTCACACACACACTGAGTGTGGCTGCAATTGCTTGTGAATACCAGGGGCGCATGCATCTGCAAATTGGATCTGAATCTGGTCTGAAATCACACAGTGTGTGCCGACCTTAAGGAGCGGCTTACTCATTTTCAATCACAAAACAAAGGAATAGAGCCTGAAGCCTTGTCATCGAAGCATAAACATGAAGCAAAATGAAATCAGCAGTACAAAACTAGGATAAACCCTGGTGGCATTTGTAATGCTGATCAGGGACAAATGTTTGGTGTGACACTGAAGCTGCCACTTTTCGAGGATGAGAACATTTCACCTACTGGGAAATGTTGATACGCTCATGCATGGAACAGAAATGGTTGGTTGCAAACTTGAACCTCACCTTTGGGTGTTAGTAGATATTACACACTTAAGCTTTAATGCACATTAACTGCCAATGTATCAGAACCCAGAGAAGAGATCTTTGTAGCGTGTCAGTTTAGGTGTCATACACCCAGACCAACAACACAAATGGGAGCTGAAAGAACTTTTCTCTATTGTTTTCAGATGCCCAATAAATTATTAAGCACCACTTAAATCATGCAGCCATCAGCAAATATACAAGCTCAAAGAGTGCCACAGTGATACAACATCTTCTCTAGCAATGAGTAGGAGTAGAAAAAAGTGGATAAGACTGTCTTATCTTTTTTATCACATGAAACACACCACAGATCAGGTGAGAGGGATCAGTTTGACTAATTGGCACAGATAAATACATACTGTACAGTGAAGGGTCCGGTGGAGTGTGTCGTCAGGTCATAGTGTACAGTACAACCAATTTTCTTAACCAGATTCATCTCCCTAAATACGCTATTTTACAAACACCCGGTAATCTACATATTTTTAAAATGTAATTGTGGTTTAAAAAAATTAGTGCACGTCTCATAGTTTCAGCTTTGGCCATATTGTAAAGATGTCATTTTACAATTATGTACAGAAAAAGCAGTAAACAAATTCGAAGTAAAGCGAAGCAAATGCAAAACAAATGGAGGGTTTAAAAAGGGATGCAAAATGGAAGAAAGCATTGATAGTACCTTTTTCTCTCAAAGTGAAAAAAATCTTTTAAACAAGGCATTTGGTCGATTTAAAGCACCACCAAAATTCACAGGGTTAAGTAATAACTAAAGTATGACTTGAATTATCTTTCAACCTGTACCTGAGTTTCTAAGTGCAGCAAAATATTAAAACCAAGAACACTTCAACAAATCACCTCCATCCACACATTTTGCATTCATAACTCTCAATATAAAACCAAACCAATATCATTGCTTTTGGAGAAGAAGCAGCTTCTAACTAATGTTGGATGCGTCTATAATGAGCAGCCTGTACTCATTTCTTAAAGGATCATTTGTAGAAAGTAGGTCACTAGTATTTACTGTACTACCTTCTGCACCTTTGACTGCTGCACTGTGATCCAAGCACTGTCTAATTAAACTACATGTTTCTGGGTCTTTTAGAAGTAAAAGTGCAATTGGCACAAAGCCATATTCAACAGAAGCTGTGACTGCAGAGAAAAATAAAGGTGTAATACTCGGGTATCAAAAACAACGACTAACCCACATGATTTGTGCTTTTATCAGACGATAAGACATTTATATGACAGGAAACTTTTAACTACAGCTTGTCATATTGATGGGATGTTGAACAAGCACAGTTGAGTGACGTGCATGCTTGTATTCTCTATATTACGAAGTATCAAAAGAGAAAAAGATAATTGAAGTGACTCTTAAGTCTTGGGTTATTAATGTTGCTTCCATTTCTGTGTGTATGTGTGTGTGCCTAAGTTTGTGTGGACTGCTGAATCTGTTTCATTAGGGAGGCTCTAAATCAACACAGTGAGGGATGCCAAGACCTATCAGACAAGATGGATAACCGAAACATACAGCACGCTGAAATCACGTGTTGGTGTGTGTCCACAGTTTGAGCACAGGTGTTTGTTGCCCACGTAACGCGCCACATAAACAGATTTGTACATCAGTGCATGGGTACAGGAAGTTTCTTTCAGTTTTTCAATGTAGCAGCAAGGAGTGGGTGGAAGAAAATTGGGATTTTAATAAAAAAAAATCCCTCTCAGTTATGACCTACTTTCACCCAAGTAATGTTGCCTGAAAAGCAGGCGGTAGAGCTGTAAGACCTCTAATTAAATTGGCTTCCCAGAGAAGTTCAGCAGCTGTGAAGGAGGTGGACCCTTCAGTAAGGCTGGTCAGTCTGACACTGTTGCTAACCTTGTGGATCAGAGTTGAGCTGAGAACAGGCAGAGGGGATCTAATCGGGCTCCTGTTACCATTTGCGTGGAGGATAAATGACATGTCTGGGCCACAACCAGTACATGGGTACAGATAATGATCTGGCACTTTGGCCTCAGTGGAGTCCTGACTCTCACAGATGTGTGAGGTATGTACTGTTCATGTGCATCTGCAGGGGTCTTTCACATTTTTGCCAGAGTTAGCACTTTACAGAGCAGATATTATAATCCAATCACATCCTCTAGGGCCAGTGCTACTTGTGCTACTTGGCGTGTGCTTTCCTGTTTGCAAGGTCAGCAGCGAGACAGTCTGATAGGGCCACGGAGGATGTAGACATGGGTATGAAGGGCCAGGCATTAAATATAGACTTGAAATTGTCAAGCACCAAGTGTCTACCAGCTGTGTGATACCACCTCTGTGTTTGCACAGAGACCCGTAAAAATGTTCCCTCCCACCTCATGCCAAAGTCCAAATCAACTGAGGTAGGGAAAGTAATAAATAAACTCAAGTCTTTAAAAAATAAAATAAGTTGTACTCAATGATCAGGTGATGTGTTTCCAGAGGAAGGAAAAAACAGGTATCAAGTGTGTGTGACTATGTTAGAAAGTTTCATGTGAAATGTTTTCTGTAACACTCCAGCGATGATGAATCTCAGATCACCATTATTCTGTGATCATTCATCACCACAGTCCTGGATGTTAATTGGTTATTTTCATTTGGACCGGGAGTGGTCCAAGATTACACTGTTTCTTGTAAATTCATCTCTTTCTGTTCCACAAGGGTTCTCCTTTCATTCCAGTTGCCGAAACCTTGGTGGAAGAACAGAAGGACACTTTTTCAAATTTTCCTTTAAATACCAGACGGTGGTAGTTTTTGTCAAAGAGAAATCGTTCTGCCTGGTGCATCCACAGCTGGGAAGACGTGGCTTGTCTCGTCAAAACAAAATTACACCAGAATGGCACTTTTCAATTGGCAGTAAGAAAAATTTGAAAGGCAAATAGTCTGTGCCAGAACTGTACATGTTCCGCCTTGGCTTTGTCGTTTTGGACGATGACAAAGGCAACTACCTTGATTGCTGATTTAAAAATGTGGTTTTTGTGTCACGTCTCATTGCAAAGAGTGGGGAGGTCACAGATCAGCAGCTGAAGTTGCATAAAGATGGCTGACAAGGGAACCACAATTACTTCGGTTGTCACCTCTTCCTCCACACCTTTGACAGCCAGATCTTCACTGTCTTGTCACTAGAGAGAGGAAAAGAGGTGGGAAGATGAGCAAAAGGAAAGCAAAGAGAACACAACAAAGGCAGAAAATAACAAAGCATCAATCAAGAAGGCTTGCCTTTCAAAACGATCCATTGTACATCAAAATAAAACACAGAAATTGGCTTCAAAGCACACTTCACACAAACATACCCACGCGTACTTCATTAACCCCACTCCCCACTCCCCGTGGTGGTAAGAAAGAAAAACACCTTTGCAACCTCTTAGAAAATTGAAGAACTGAGTACAATTCATAACTTAATAGACCTAATTAAACTGCCCACAATAACAACTCTACTCCCATGTGAGCAGGCAATTTAATTCTCACTTTCTTGCACATTTTCACAAAGCTCATCCCCACGCCTTGCGCTGGTCATCTAGGCAATGCACAGGACAACATAACATTTTCTATTAACACTTTCAGCCACCAAAGGAAGTTGGTCGTCCAGCTTGCTTGGTGTTGAGACATGTTGCATGTCAGCCAAATTGATTCACTATGAAAGGACTGATGCAGCAGGTGTTGAGTAAATTCAGTAAACAGACTCAGCAGACAAATAAAATTTACACGAATGGCAAAACAAAATTATTCTAAGCACAACTATTAGTCATTTGCTCAATGAGAAGCCCTTAATGTAAGCCTGAAAATGAACTGGGAGTAAAACGCAGTGGAACTAACACTTCACAAACTGAAAAAAAAAAAAAAACAGTAAAATGGCAAAGCAGTAAAGTGCACCCAGATAAAGAAATGCCGTATTTTCCGCACTATAAGGCGCACCCTCTAAAAATGACACATTTTGAATTTTTTTCCATACATAAGGCGCACCGGATTATAAGGCACAGTTGCGTTATGCATCCACTAGATGGAGCTGCGCTA
>JAQQAE010019451.1:0-10929 GCA_029823295.1 Pseudamia nigra | reverse complement strand
ACCATCATTTTTGTCCAGGCCTGTTTCGTGAGTTTGTTTTTTAAAATAATTCAGTTGAACTACAATTCAAAAGCAATGTCTGATTTTCATTGGTTGATTTTCATAAACTTTTAATTTATTATTACTTTTGTCAGATTCAAGTTCTGTGACCATTGTGGGTTTTTCTGTCATCAACAGAGGGGTACCAACAATTTTATCCACGTCTTTATTTCAGCATCAGTTTATTGCTATATCGGCAATTACAAGTGACAGATATTCACAGTGTGCAGTGTTAGTTTGAACGTAGTGTTTTCCATGAAGATCATCAACAGTTTTGTTGAGAGTTGGCAGTGACACAGTTTGTTATACAGTATGTATTCATATCTGTCAGTGCTGTGTTATTTTCATCCACTTAAAATGGTAGTTCACATCTTCAGATGTAGAATTATGTGACCTTTTAATCAGGAAAAAGAGGTGACTTGGAGTTTAGGTTTAGTCTGCACATCTGCAGATATATTACATGCAAGTACATACGTAGATCAGTGAGGAGCAGAGTTTATACATAACTCACTAAAATAAAAGACAAATAGCAAATGTAACCAACACTTTACTTTTGGCATGCACAAGCATGGCAATGAAGTGTTCTGGATGTTATTTATTAGAAACATAATTAATCATGTTTCGTAATGCTCTACAACATTAGGTGTTTTACTTTCACAGGTTTACTTAAATACACAGTTAAGCAGATCATGTTTTCTTCTTTAGTGTTTCAGTGAACTCTTCTTGACCCAGGCCAGACTATTAAATTTGCCAGTACACTGCTGATTCCCATGACATCCGGCCTCAATTCCTATGTAACATATAATTTACTTTTATTTGTACATACAGTGTCTATATAGCTCAAGACAGCTCTGCGTCGTATGTTATTTGTCCTCCTTAAAGTTTTAATGAATGACTTTACAAGAGGCACAGAGAAGACATGGGTGAAATTAAGGGCTGAAAAAAAACTGAGGCTACATTTTGTTTTAAAATAGTGCCTGTTTATTAAAAAAAAGAGAGAGAATGCGATGGCAAAATGAAAAAATGTATGAACTGAAGAGAAGGGACAGGAATAAAGACAGAGGCAGACCGGTCTCTGTTATCGCATGTAGAAGTGATGTGCTGCCTCAAGCAAACTTTTTTTTCCAGGAATTCCAGCATAAACAAATTAAGCTGTTTGTTTGTGCCTATCTGGAGATGCATGGGCCTTGCTTTTAGGGGATTTGTGCATCTGTGTGATTTTAGTCTCTCCATTTTTTGGTTTTGTGCATCTCACTGTGTATATGTTGTGCGTTTACCTCTGTGTTTGTGGTTAATCTGCCTCTAACAGAAAGCTGAGCTCTTCCCATCTGCATGTGTGCAAGTATTTAGTGCAGTCACTGCAGGGCCACATTGTAATCACATTGCAGTGTACAACACATGTAGTGACAACAGGTCCTGAAGCTAAAGTTGAGCTAAGACAGTGGATTTAATTCCTATTTTCCCAACAGCAGTATATCCCATACTGTAACTCTGTGTCCTCTATTGAATGTGTACCCTTTTATTTGTACATTTAGAGAAGTATTATTTGTTAAACAAAAAAAAGGACTTTGTCTTATGGTCATACCTGAACTTCGTGTGCATTCAGTATTACATACTTTAAAATGTGAGTGAACGTAATGTGCTGACCACTGGTGTTTAAAGATTTTAGTGTAGACGGGTAGACTATTTGTTATATTATTATTATAAAAAATTAGGGCTGTCATACAATTAAAATTTTTAATCTGATTAATCACAGGGTCACTGTGGATTAATTTTGATTAACCACGATTAATACCCATTCTTTTTTTTTTTCATTTTGTGGGAGCAAAAACACTCATGACAGAAGGTGATACATACACATTGCATGTGTTTGTTTAAACTAAACAGTTGTTGCAGGAGCATCAAGATATTTAAATAGTTAGTGTTACTCACTGAAGTCCAGTTATCGCCTGTCAGGACAGTTGTCTGTCTTTATTTTATTTTCAGTCTCATAGAGCCTGTGGCTTTTCGGTATTATGGTGCTTCTTGATGGTGCTTTGTAAAAAGCATCTTGAGATGCAAGTTGCAAGACCTCCATAAAGCCTCTGTCCTCGACGATATTAACGGATCTGCTGTTTTTTGCAATCCACGTGGCAATTGTGAGTCAGTTTGTTAGAGCTACAGTAGACTTACTGAAGCCCCCCAATAAGTGATCTGGTCCATTTTTAACTTTTTGCTCTGTTATTAAGATATTACAGCAAATGATCCAACAAATCATTGCCGTGCTGGGGTTTGATTGACATGTTGCTATAGTAACAACCTATCGCTAGTGAATTCGGCCAGATTTGGACCTTCATATCTTCTATTTATTCAATACAGGCATAGTTATACATGAGATACCTACAGCTGCAGTGGATTGTAAGTGTTTACACTAACAACACCGTAATATGACTTTGTTTGGCACTGCATGGTGGAGGTTTACCACATCAGAAAGCTAGCTGCTAATATTAGCTTCCCATGAGTCCCCTGGCATGAACCCTTTATTACCCTGCTGCCATTCATCCAAATATGGTTGCATCCTGTTTTTGGCTCCAAGGTGTTGTCCAAGATGACACTAATATACAGTGTGGTACAGACTCTCCTCAAAAGGTTGAGCCATTTCTGTTAATCTTTCAGTTTTTTGATGCGTTCTGTTCTTTTTCTTCTTCAATTTTTCCGCCACATGAGCTGTACTGCACTAGAGTGCGCCTACAATTTCCGGTGGCGCTGCACCGTTCTCAGTTATGCATTGCGAAAGTGTTAATTGAATTACATTTTTTAATCAAATTAAT
This sequence comes from Pseudamia nigra, assembly GCA_029823295.1. Classification (NCBI taxonomy): domain Eukaryota; kingdom Metazoa; phylum Chordata; class Actinopteri; order Kurtiformes; family Apogonidae; genus Pseudamia; species Pseudamia nigra. The sequence goes on along the minus strand of JAQQAE010019451.1, from coordinate 8,080 downwards.
CATGCAAATGAATTAATCTGAATTAACGTGTTAATTTTGACAGCCTTGTAAAAAATATAACCCTGCTTCTACATTGCTGTTGAATGGCGTTTCTACTGGCGTCCTTTTTGTCTTTGCACTGATTGTCAACAAGTGCTTGATTCATTACATTTTTGATATGGAGATGTCATAGTAGTAGTATGTTTGCTATTCTGTTAATAATCCTTTTTTTCCAGCTCTTTATTATTTAGATGAGAACATTTCCATTACAAAACAAAAACCCAAAGAAAGCCACTGTGAAACACAGCGTCTCTGTGTTATGTATGATTATGTAAGATGGAAAAAGTTTTCATGTGTGCTAGGAGCATTACAGTTGTTCATCTACCCATTATTTATGGTTACACATTTCAGGCACATTTTCAGTGTTAGTTCATTTTGACTTTACTTTTTACTTGACCTATAACATAACCTACATAGACCTTGCACTTATAAGATGCTATATTTAAGCTTTAGGCTGTTACAGAGTACCTAATGTGTTGCATGTGTTGAGTTTGTATTTGTTTGCAGGCCATATAAAAAGTCAAAAGTCATTCAGTAGTTACAGTACAGATTGTTTGAACATTATTTGGTATGATGGCTGATTTCACAAGTAAATAACACACCACACTCCAGAGCGGTGTATACTGTAGAATGCTTTAGGCCACAAGTTGTTTATGTATCTAATGTACCATATATGAATGAATAACCTTTGCTGGCAAGTATGGATTGAAATGAAAACTGTATGGAGGACTTGTGGAGGACACAGGCTACTTTATTAATTTAATGTGGGATGGAGTCATTTTCACTTGCTTTGACTCGTTGTATTGCTACATTCCTATTGACTTGAAAGCAGCAAGTGCCCATTAGCTGCTTAATATATGAAGTTGGCAAATGTGCCATAGGCATTTATTGGATGTACAGTCTGTGCATGTTTATGTATCAAGTACACCACAGGCCAGTGTGCCAGTTTATTTGTTTTTATCCAGTGCCCATTTACAGATGTGAGGAGAGGCAAAAATGGATTTGTTCTGACAAATAAGGTCATAGCAGCTGCTCAAGGCTTTAAAGGTCATTGGCATTGTTTGCACTGCAAACTGTGAGCATTTCAGTAGTGATTCATACACTTTCCATATGTGATTTGTAAAAGAACTTATAGTATTGTATGCAACTTTTTCATGCAACTTTCCTGCAATAACAACTGCTTCAGTTATTTACTGTAGCATTGTCCTCCTCTGTGACATTCACTCATTTTGTTGTATAAAAAATTTCCCTAAAATTTGTGTAGTGATTGTATCTTTGTTTCATTATTTTCAGTTTAAGATTAGATAAGGTTTGGTTTAAGAGTTCTGTAGTTATGAAGAGAGTTGCAGCAAGTCCACAAGCAGTTCATATAAGTCAGTGTAACCTCCCTCAAATACATGGAAAACACAGTGTGTGTGGGTTTGTGTTAATGAGTAGAGTAGCTGCAGGCATCTGCTCTGGGTACAAATTAACAGATATCCCCATGCCAAACAGAGTTTTGTGTGTTTGCATGCTTTATCAGAGTTGATGGATACAGAGGGTTTAGTTTTTTGGGATTAAAATTCAAATCCTTCTCAAGGCTTCAGTTTGGTCGTCACGCACATGGACAGACACATAAAACAAAACATTGGCCGTTTGATAGTCCTGCCACTCAGCCATATGCCACCCAAATACTGGCATCTGCTACAAGACAACACACGAGACAAAGAAATTACTTTGTGTTCATTGCAATGAAAAGCACATACAGTACTCTATGGAGGAGTCCCTTATTGCTGGTTATTTAAAAGTACATATTCTATGGGGAATGGTTTATCTCTTTTTAAAAACTGAGTTAATTGTATTTAAATAAAAGATTTTGCACAGCACAGGCTTACATATTTAGACTGTAGACCAAGCTACACTATTTCAAAACCAGGTTCCCCAAAAGCACAACAGCAGAGACACTTTGTAAATAAAAGTGCTTGTTAAGTCATCATCAGAAATGCACATAAAAAGACAGACTGGGGCAAAATGCATAGTCAGTTGATGTTAATCCCATTTTGACCAGTCTCTCATTTGCATACTTGCCATTAGGCAACTGAACTGCTTCAACTACCAGTAAGCTCCCTGTTACCCACAAATCACTTTGAGTTTGAGGTGTGTTAAGCAGCGTTCCCTGCTATTATAAGACTAACTCTAGATGCAGTGCCTGAGAAACTAAAACTGAGGAAGTTTGCTGAGATTTCTCTAAGGTTTTGGAGAGAAAAAAAATACCGTATGATCCATTTTTCTCCAATTGATAACCTTTTTAACACTGAGGGTCAGCTTTTCACATAATAATGCTAAATATCCATTCTAAATAAGAGGATGCCAAGTGTAAATATAGTGTTATATAGAAGGGATGTTTCTAGGTTTAGTTTTTCTAGGATAGCAAGTGCATTTCATTCAAGACTGTAGTTATTTGTTAGAGCCAGTAAAATCAGCAGTAAAGGTTTTTAATTACTCCAGATACCACTGTGGAAATAAAATCATGATGACAGGGTAGTTAGGATCGTCTCTCAAAAAAGTTCAAATCTGTCAGACAGCCAGCATTCAGCTTTCACATATGATACGCTCAGAAATGGTGACAAAACTGAACTGCCAGGGAAAATGATTCAGGAAATGACTCACTTCTGATTCATGTACATCTGAAAAGTAACCCTAGTTTTGTCATTTTGTACAGTTAGAAAATGTTATTACAAGTTTTATGAGATATGCATAGTTTGTAGTCAGTTGTTCTTGAGGGAGAACCCCCAAAGCCCATGAACAATGAAATTCTCACCTGAAATCCAGAAACATGCACTTAACCCTGCTATTATGTGTATACTGGATACTCATTGAACAACATGCTTTGATTATAAAGCATCAATTTATTTCTCCCTCCTTTGTAGATATAATAATACTATGCTGTATGTACATGAGCTCATTTGATCAGATTGGAACAGTAAACAAGCTTGCTCTTTTTGTGCTTACTGAACTAAAACTACATATTCATTTTACTGGGCTTGGTTAAATGGATCTGTGCTTTTTGTGTGGGTCTACAGGCTGCACAGCTGTGCACGAGAAGGCAAGCCTCTTAAAGCTCTGCCTTATTACTACCTGCTCCCTTTGATTAATGTTCAATATGTGTGGGTGTGTGTGCATTCGAAGTTAGTTCAATCTGACCCCCCTCCCAAACCATAAATCAATCAACACTATTGAAGTGATAATATTGCCTCCTTTGTGAGTCATTTGCTCATTCAAGTTTCATCTTGCCAAAGCCAATCTGACTTTTAAAGATGGGGATTTTCACTTGTTTTGATGTTTCTTTGACTTTTTTTTAACATGTTTCATTTTCACTATTAGCCCTTTATCAATTCAGAGATGGAGTGAATTGAAACATGAATCAGTGAGATAATGAAGTTGATATCTTTCTAAGGTTGCTATCACACATCAGTGTTTAAATTGGAGAAATGAAAGGCAAGGTTGAGTGATTGAAGGTAAACGCTAATAATAACAGTTTAATTTGATATTTTGGTCATAATAAAGACTGTAGTCGTGTATTTTTCCATTTTTTCTGGAGAAAGTCAGAAACTACTTTTCATCTCCTTACATGTTCTGTTTTTCTGTGTAAAACTATTAATATGAATTTGCACGGGGAATAATTAAACTGTGCCTTCTCAAAAGTTTTCAGTCTTGGTGTGTTAAAAATAAATGGAACAGGAAGGGCAAGTGCCAGATGATATTAAAGAAAAGGCTATTTCAAAAAATCATGAATGTCTTCTTGTGAAGCATGTGAAGCTAATTAAGTTAGATTCTGCCAAGCGGCCCTGTGTGTCTACATGTCAGCAGCTTCCTAGCCTCACGTTGTCTTCTTTCATGTGAATTTGACCCATTGGAGACGTGCTGTGTTCATTTATTCTCTTTAACTGTCCAGAACCATTATGTATATTTGACATGTACATAGATTCATATCATAGCCTACATATCATGCTGTAGTTGGCACATTGTTCAGACTGTGGCGGGTAAGCATACAGTACATTCATCAGTGTGGCTTTGTGTCAGCTTTCACTATGCCTGTAGCCACTGGACAGCCATTATATATTAATCTCTTCTCAGCCCGGAAAGTGTGCATTAGGTAATCTGCATAATCTTTAAAAGTCGGTTATGCTAAAATATGATTTCATCCCTATATCAAGTTTTTAAGGACCTTCACCTCAGGGTCCCAGGTCTTCATCTGTTCATTGTGTCCACTGGTTAATGTGTGTTTTGGCTTCCCATTCACATTCTGTGACATGTACCTAATATGTTCATACTCCAGACCTCACATCAAGCTGTAGTCATACTTGTCGATACATTGGCAAATGGGCATTTGAGCCTGTGGCTAAAGAACAGTCATACCACATTAATCTGTTTTTTTCCTCTGTCCACTCTAGGTTCATCACTCACTTTAACACACTGTGTGACATTCAATATTTCTGCTGCACTCTGCACAGAGTATGTACATATTGACCTCAAGATTGTATAATTTCTGTTGCATTCATGTTGCTATGAGTGTTTCAGACTCCACTCCACTTTGACTTATGAGTATTTAAACATTGCCACCTGTATTATGTCACTAGAGTGGTTTATGTTATCCATTCCATAGAATATGTAACTATCCTTTCATAGTGCCTTTTTACATGACACCCCTCTATGAGTACAGAGGCACTTCCACACATTAGTGTATCTGTTAATGTGTATATGTGCAAAAATGTTAGACAGCATTTCACTGGTTGATACTGTGTGAGCTCTGCTGATGAAAAAATGATGGAAAGGCTGGCATTTAGTGTCGTCTTTTGTGACAATAAACCAACAATACAGCACCTCACTGTGCTCTTATTTTTGCATGAACAGGCAACGAAACTAATACTATAGTTAATTAAAGAGCTAAAATGGATTGTGATGTTTCCTGGTTGTGGTTCAAGGCTGGTTGGAACTAGCCCACTGACAAAGGGACTGTGATAAATGGATAAAATGGAAATGCCAGTCAGGAAATTACGCCTAAAGGAAATGAGGTAGATGTCATACGATACTGGGAACCAGATATTGAGGCTGAAGTTAAATGTGTGGTAACTCGTTATTAGAAGCTGTGATATGAGTTTGTCAACAGCAGCTTTTTTGATTCCCAAACCTGTCAATTTGGTGTATGGTAGCATCATCCCTGTCTTTTGTGGCAGCCTCTAAATTTTTTATGTTATTTTTATTTTTTCTGCAGAACTGGCTATAAAAGCCAAAATACCTTTTAGATAAGTTGCTTTCAGCACATGTTGTTTTTGTCACGACAAGCTGGCAGTCTCCATGTAGGGAACTCTTTGTGTGCCTCTTGTATCCCTTGCTGCATGACCTTTTATACATTCATGTGATGTACTGTCAGCACTTTCCATCTCTGTATTCTCTCAGTGCTGCTCTGTGTACTCTCTGCCCCTAATAGCCTAAGGCTTTGCAAAGTTCGCTCTCCTACTTTCCTCTCTGCTTCATTCTCTCCAGAGACAAGTGCCATACCTTTGGTATCTTTCACATCTCACTCAAATTAAAATAATACCCGGTAACAATTCCTCTTCCTGTGTCATGCCACACTGACACAGAGGCCATACCTGATAGTTTAGTTTTAATTTTTAATCTTTGCCCACCTGGTCGCCCATGTTCCCCTCCTACAGATGTTTTTTACCGCTAGATGTGCCATGTTTACTCATTCTGACAGTTTCTCTGGTACCACGGAAAAATGCCAACTGGCCCTTTTTATGCATAGCAAAAATGGACCAGTTTACCATTGTTTTCAAAGTGGTGATATTTCCTGCTAAAGTTCACAAGCAGATGTTTGAATTTCATTTTAGTTTTTTCACCTTTCAACATTATGCAGGTTCATAAAAGTTTTCATTAATTATTTTTTTCCTTTTACAGTGAATCCTGGATACTAGACACAACAGCAAGCTTCAAATGTGCTTAAAATCTCAAGTTGTCCCTACAGTGCTAGGCTAAGATATAAATGCATAGCAAATGTTTGAATACCGTAAAATCAGCTCATTATGTTTTCATTCTCCTGTTGACACAAAGCATGGCCTCCACATTCACGATGCGGATAACGTTTCCTCATAGTTGCTGGGTTCCTTTTCTTTGAGACTTTTTGGTGGTTAATTTCAAATTAAGCAAAAGTACAAAAAACATTTGATAAAGAAACATTTAGATGTGGCTACATGAAGGCAAATAAATTCATGTGGGAAATCCAACCTTCCCTTTTATTTGTTGCTTTTCTGTATGCCCTTGGCTCATTTATTGTATTCCTGTCCTTGGGTACCTGAGTGAGAGTAAAAAAGAAAAAACATCACAGTACTTGACAGTCCATCATTGTACCACTACAGAATGTACCATCAGTGGGACAGATGAAGAGGACACAAGCACACAAATACACAGAATCCTTAGCCTATCAAAAGAGTGAAAATGTTGATTGCCCGAGTGAATACAACACAGGGCACTTGAAACCCTGTCAGTGTTTTGTAGGCACAAGAGCAGAAGAGAGGGCGGAGAAGGTAATAATTGTACACAATACCTAGTGTGCTGTATATAATAATAGTTATTAAGGGCTTCCTTGACATTGGTTGACATAGACTGAACTCCTTATAGCACCATAAATTGAGAAATGCACTGTTTCAAAGGGTGACACACAACAGTATGGTTATCATATGTCACTATATGATGATCAGGGTTTTTAATTAATTCTATATCATCCCAGTTTAGTCATTGAGAGCATTTATATTGGTCTTTTTGTTTTTGTGTCTTTATAGCAATTTATTGTCAGTCCATTACTGCCTCCTTCCTCCTCTCCATTTGTTTAAACATCAGCTGTCAATGTCATAGTGCAGCAGTAAATTTGCATCATCCATTGCTCGATTTTTCACTTCTTATCTCAGTAACATTGGGGATTCTTCGGCTTATAATATTAGCTTTCCAATGACATTTTCAACCACTTTAATCACATTTTTATTTAGATTTGTACTATTACTAAAAGCCAGGAAAGAGGGCAGTGTGAGGCAGAGAAAGAACATGTATCAAAGGTCATGAGCCAGCTTTTAACCCAATCCCACATTAGGAGTACAGGATCTATGCCTTTTCCCTCAGAGCCACCAGGATGGCCTTGTAGCTGATGCTTTTTTCCCTCCCTTATCAAAACACGTACATAGATTTCTCTCATTCTATTAGGATGACTAGAGGGCTAGCCTTGAACAGCAATCAGACGAGTTCGCAAGATAGGCCTTCCTATGCATGTATGATTTGTTGTGTCTTCAGGTGTGGCCTCCAGTGATAATCATAATCATAGTCCTGTTGCCAAGGCATTAGCTTCAGCTGCAATCATAGATTAATGTGGATGTATAGAAGAGCTCTCCGTCTCTCTGTTACACAAAGAAACACACACCAAGGCCTCCAGGTCCATAGGGACATAATGGACGATCAGTCTGGCAATCACAGCTGAGCTCTGATTGATGCTGCTGTTGCATATCGCACACACAGTCACTATATAATGCCAAAGGCCTGAATCCCCGAATCCACCTTGCGCACACAGACACACATGCATACTTTTTAAAACAAGCCCCTCAGTCAATGAATAAATGAAGAAGTATGGAATGTTTTTGCAATTTCCAATCACTGCGGTTGTGTGAGATATGATATCAACTGAAACCATTCCAGCAGAGGAAAGGAATAATCAGTTGCTAATATAGGACACAGTTTCACAACAACAGCAAGTTTATGCCAAAGGCTGTTACTTACATGAGCTGAGATCTGTTGATTTCTTGTAATGAAAGGTGAGTATGTGTTTTTTTTTTAACCTCCATCAAGGAGGTTATGTGATCAGTCCTGTCTGTCCATCAGTATGGTTATGCAAAAACAACTGCACCAACTACAGTGGTGCCTCGCATAAAGAAAAATTTGCACACAGAAGAAAAAATTGGCAAAAAGTCCAAACCGCATAACAAAAAATTATTCGGACAGCGATTGAAGATTGACG
>JAQQAE010019450.1:0-10929 GCA_029823295.1 Pseudamia nigra | reverse complement strand
GTAAAGCACCTTGTGACTTCTTGCTCTTGAAAGGTGCTATATAAATAAAGTTTATTATTATTATTATTATTATATACTGATGGCATCCACACTTTCAGAGAACAAGCTTTTATTTACAGAACCATTCAAGGTCACAAACAGTAGGTCCACTTGGTTGTGAGTGTAAAAAGTTGCCTTTAACAGTCAGTCACAAGCTGTCCAGTTGATGATCACATGATCCACCACACACCACATCTCTGTCCAATGCAGATGGTCCTGTGAAAAAAAAAAAAGAAAAAAAATGTTAGTGTCAGTGATGTATAGCATAACACTTTCAAAGTTTGCTGTTGGCATAAAAAAGGTCATTATTTTTCTATCATTCTTTAGATCTGAATGTGTTTGATAAATTAGTCACGATACAGTAATAGTATAGACAACATTAACATGCTTCAGCAGGTCTGTGTTGATAACTTGCATTACACTTATATAGTCGGGTCAAATACATACACAGTGAAAAATCACCAGTAACATAATAATGGGAATATGCCGTAACAACAGTATGAATCTTACCTATGCGGAGCAAGTGACAGACTTCTCTTCTCCTCTGATAAGAGAAAAATAAGATGTTAAAGCTAAATGTGGCTACTTTGGACAATTTATACTATAAAACCTATTCTAGAATACTTTTTTGTTCGTTGCATAAGTCCATGTGTTTTCTTTCACACTTTGGATTCCTTTAATATTAATGTACAATGGCAAAGATAATAAAAATAAAGAAAAAACACTAAATAAGAAAATGTGCCAAACCTTTGGTGCATCTGTAGTATCCAATCAGGCCTGGTATTCCACACTGACTGTACAAACCTCAGCACAAACTAAGGACCAAGAACTCTTTATTCTTATGTTGTTTATTTATGAGATTGACATTCGTTCGCATGCAAAATTTAGACCTAAACAGGGCTTGCTGCTTCACTTGCTTTATCTCTGCTTTCCTTTGGGCATGAGAGGTGACCCAGGCCAGTAACAAAGCCAAATACGTACCACATCTCACCCACATAAATAAACAGATGTGTGCAGAACCATATGCAGTGTATTCAAAACAATGTTGATAATGGTACATTGAAACTTCTGAGTAAGCACTTGGAAATTCCAACTTCTGAGAATAACTGGAACGCACCATAAAAATTCATAATAGTGGTCTTAAACTAGCATTAATTAATAGGCAAAAGACAAGTTTGTTTATGCTGCATACAAAAGATACAAGATGACGAAGAATTCTACTTTCATTTCTAATTCAAATTTTAATCCTTATTCGAATTCTAAACCTTATTTAAATTCTAATGTTAATTCTAATTCTGATCCTTATTCTTATTCTAATTCTAATCTTAATCCTAACTTTAATATTAATCTTAATTCTAATCCTAATTCTAACCCTTATTCCAATTCTAGTTGTTATTCTTATTCTAATCCTTATTATAGTTTTATTTCTATTTCTAATGTCAAGAGTGGAAAGCAACAAAGCAAAAAAAAAGAATAAAGGAAAGAAAATTAACAAAAATTAACCAATATCAACAAAAATAAGCAAAATAAGCAACAAAATGAGCAAAATGAACAAAATAATCAATTAAGTTAACAAACATGAACATAATAACCCACAAAACTGAATAAAAATGAACAAATAAACAACAGAATGATCAAAAATGAACAAATTAACAAAAATGTACAAAGCAAACAACAAAAAGAAAAATCAACAAATAATCATCATGATGATAAAAAAGATACCAAGCATGATGATTAAAAGGTAGAAAATGGATGGATGGCTGGATGAACCAAAACTAACAAAATCAGAAACAAAATGAACAAACACCATCATAAACAATCAATTACATGGAAGTGAACAAAATAAGCAATAAATCTTAAAATAAGCAAACCTTGAGCATGTCGAACTTTTCTTGTTCATGTTTGACAGTGAACAACGTTTTATTATATTTGTCTGTTTCTTGATCTGGCACTGGATTAAATACAATTATGGTGAGCTTTACATTATTATTACCTGTAGATAAATATCCTGTTTAAAGGTCGTATATGAGGCTCTAATAAACTCCACTTTATGAAATTACTCACTACTTGTAGCTTTTTATGAGATACTCTTTTACTCAAGTATTTACTTTTATGAGTACTCCTACTTGAGTCATAATTATGAAGTGACAATATATTTACTTACCATGTCCATTTACTCTACCCATCACTCTATAAGGGACTTACAAACACCTCATTATCCTTTTACCTCTGAAGTAATTGGCTAAATAAACGGGTAAAATAATTTACTCTTAGGGGGGAAAATATGCTTTTCCTGTTTAAAAGAAAGCCATAAGATTTCATAATTACTTTTGACTATAACATATAGTACAAAAGTCTGTTTTCTCCATGTGGATCTAAATAAGCATAGTATTGCATTGTTGTGCCTTCTGTTTCTGAGTAATGCTGTGAACACAGTGGCCATGCTCCTCTCCAGGCTATGTGAGTGCACTGCTTTGTATGCTTGATGCTGGGTAATTGCAGTTCATTTCAACTGGGAAAAATATTATCCTCACGTCTTCTGTGTTACGCCCAGAAGGCAGTGCTCTCTATGTGTAATGTATCTGTCTCTCTGACATTTAGATTTGCCTTTTAAAGATGACATTTTTCAAAACTGGCATTTCTTCATATGTTTTCTAGAGGCGACAAAATTATTCTTTTACATCCCAGTCAGAGTGTTCAAGTAAGTGTGTAATTTATCCAAAGTTGGTACAAAATTGTTTTGTTTTCCTTTGAAATGCTTATGTTATTTCATGGTCTGAGATAAAACTGTGATCACTGTCTCATGCTGATATCGGTGTTTGACAGTTGTACATGTCTGAATGTTATCTTCACTCAAACGACTCAAACAATCTGCTTGGTTTACGTTTGAAAATCAAAATTACATATAAATTGTGTCTGAGTTACCATTGTTTAGTTGGACCTTGAACAGCGGCTAAAGCTGGGTGCCTGGACTCATCTGCAGAAAAAAAACACAGCATACATTTATCACATGAATGTGATTTATATGGAAACACTTGATAAGTTCAGATGGCAGCTGATAGTTTTTAGGTGTTAGTAAAGATTAATGGTGTGCTGAGTGCACACTTTTGGAGTAGACATGCTCATCTTTGAATGACTCCTTTGAAGCACTGGAGATTTCCAATTACTGCACTCTGGTGCCTCACGCTGAACCTTTATCCATTCTGCAAATGAGAATGCGATCCCTAAATAATTTCCTCAACAAAGACGGTGCTGTACATTATGAAATATTCAAAACTCAATTTTCCTTCTCTATCGGACTTTGGAAAGATCCATAATTACGTTATAATCCAGAATGTGACTCGTTTTGGGTACACTAGGAATTCCGAGTTCTTTTCATAGCAAAATGTTAAATATGCTGTTAAATTTGGCTGAAAAAGCTCTGAGCAATAATAAAGACAAAAATGATACGGAGTATTATGCGTGACATTGCGCTTTTATTTCAGCTATTCTGAGATCAGAGTCATTGAAAAGTCAAGATTAGTACATTAGACTGTAGCTACCAGTCAAGTAACAAACTGGAGGATATCCAACAGTATAAAAAAACAAAAAAACTGAAGCATCACATATGGAATTACATATAAATATATGGAGTAAAATGTGTTCAACCGCCAGAACATGTTTTCTATTGTAGACTGTCCAAAGGAGCCACATTTAGATTTGGTGACAGCTATCACTATCTGAGATGCTGTAAATTCTTACGTTGCAAATGACAGTATATCTTACCTTGTTTAGTATATAAGTGGTTTAATATATTTTTCTTGGAAAAAGACTCAAGCTTGCCATCTCTTCATTATATATTGCATTTTTCACTTTTGCTGCTCTTCCTGGTACTTTGGATTGAATATTTACCCTCACATCTTTGATGCTGTAAAGGCAAATTTCCCCATCGTGGGACGGATAAAGGATCGTCAGATTTTAAAGCTGGTAATTATTATAAACTTATACTTTGCAGCACAAGGGAACATATTCAACATTCTTGAGATTTTGAGAATGCCTTGTGATTCTGGTGAGAGAATGTCATTAGTGTGCAAAGGCTACTTTGGACAATCTAAAAAATAAAACACAATGGACAGTGGTGCAGTGGTTAGCACCAGCACCTCACAGCAAGAAGGTCCTCAGTTTGAACACAACACTGGCAGGCGAACATGCAAACTTGTGTTGTTTGTATGTCAAGTTGGTTTTTCCATAAAAGTTTCATGTTCTCCCCGTGTCTGTGTGGGTAGTCTTCAGATATTCCCATAGCCAAAAACGTGCACTAGGAGTTAGGTGAATTGGTCACACTAAATTGCCCATAGGTATGAATGTGAGTGCGGATGGTTGTCTGGTTCTGCTGGAGGTTTTTCTCTTCCATAAAAGGAAGTTTTTCCTCCCCCTGTTGCCCTTGGCTTGCTCTTGGTGGTTCTGTTGGGTTTACTCTCTGTATAGTTGTGCAGTCTCAGCATTGAATTGTGAAGCGCCTAGAGATAATCATCGATTATGATTGGTGCTACACAAATATAATTGAATTGAAGTGGCGACTCATTCAGGATGTATCCTACCTTCGCCCTATCTCAGCTGGGATAGGCTCCAGCACCCTCCCAGACACTTTTTGGTTTACCACATAATTCCATATGAGTTATTATACATGATATTATCACAATCATCAAAATTATCACAGTTTGGATGTCTTCAGTATCAAAGTATAATGTTGAGCCTGTGACTGGAGAGTCACTGCCCAGCAGCTGCCCACTGCTCCCTAGAGATGGGTCAAATGCAGAGGAGAAATTTTCTAGCATATATGAAAGTGTATATGTGACAAATAAAAGGTAACTTACTTAACTTAACTTAAAAATAATAGAAATAAAGAAACAACACCAAAGGAGAAGGTGCGTCCAAACTTTTGCCTGGTAGTGTAGATTGAAGACAATAATGATCAGAAGTGTAGAACTGCCCAAACACATAAACCTCTGTTGCAACCGCCTGTAATATTCTGAGAATGGCAGGTTTATGTTAAAACACACACAGGGCCTCATTACATTGTGATTTTGAGTGCCGTATACAAAGTAATAGAATGAACCCAAAAAGCTGTGGGGTAGAATTATGGCTCACAGTCTGAAGACGTGGGTTAAAGTTCAGTTAATGTGCAGTCCAACTGAGCCGGAGCTGCTGACAACAGACATGTGTCAAATATATTGCCATAAAGTTAAACATCAACGCTGTGTTCTTTTATGGGACAGAAGGCCATTGGACCAACGTGGCCAATGTCCATCTGTGTATGAAAACAGTAGTCGTCCGCAAATGAGCACAAGTATATTACCCACAACAGAATTTACATTGAATTGTGTCCCTTAAAGAGTGTGCTTCACATTTCATTTGTGGGTATAACATAGCGCTATATTCTTGTACAAGTAAGTTTGTAAGGTATAATGTCATTTAGACAGTACTATCTCACCATATTTAAGAAAGTGGGCCATAAAAAACTCCCGTAGCCACTGGCTTTATAACCAATACAGTTAAATGGAGCTGCTGACATTTTTAGTACTGTGTTATTGTAAGTGAGCTCGGGACTGCATGTGTGTGCAGTCGACGAGGCAGTGAGTGTCAAAACAGCTGTCAGTCACAGTGACACAACGCTCAAAGAGATCATATTAGTGATGCTCTGGTTATAATATGGAGTCTGTCTACCTGTCAGTCTGCCCATCGGTGTTCATTGGTGGCATTTATTTTGTTTATTTTCTGGCCTATTTTATCAATTTAGTGATTTCCCCAAAGTAGACTTTAACAGGATTAAAGGACTTAAAGGTAAATCTGTCTCTCTTTAATCACTTTCACTTAACTGATTTTATTATACACTCATGTTTTGTTGCCTTATGTTTTTATTATGTTTTTGCATGTGATCTGGACTGTTTGTATTAATGCTCTGAAAAGTGTCACACAAATAAACCTTATTATTCTGATTATATTTTTATTTTGTATTACTGTGATTATAAAGACAAGGAAAAACGCAGCCAGCTTTTCTATGTGAACCTCAGTCTTCTGTCAACAACATTACTCATACCCGGACTCCGAAAAAGACATTTTTGTCAGTGTAATCAAACCCTGATGTCCCTCATTTTCTCAGTACCATTTTGTGATGAATTCCCATCTGCAAGTATTTCCGAATCCTTTGCCCAAGGAGGTGTAATTTAAATAATATCAGTCACTGTGCTGCTGCCAGAATAAGAATTATGTCCACACTAATATCTCATCTGACACACAGCAGAGGAAAGACTTTTCTCCTGAGTAACAAAAGTGCAATAATTCACCCAGTGTTATTATCAACCTAATTATAATGGGAAATATAGCCGAGTCTCCTTTCCTGCTCAAATTCAGAACAAATTAGCAAAATGATCAGCGATGTTAATCTTGTTCAAGGTGATTGACGACCGTTCATCTAAAAGACCATAACAGATTTAATGGATTTTAATTACCACACAAACTGGGTAAAACAAAGTCCCAAACTAAAACACGTAGTAAAAAACCTATTCCCTGGTTGATTTTAAAGGTCACATAAACCACATAAATATTAAACATTCATGTCAAATTTTTCACAGTATGCAAACTAACCACACACCAAGTATCATCCCATTTTCCAGACATATTTTCATAATTATATCACTATAACAATTTTAATGAGAGCAATCAGCACTGAACATTTTTGCCTCCAAGGAAGCAAAGGTCCTAGTCACTCACAGAGCTACTTCTTGGTCATTCTCTATTAATTTGCAGAGTGTGTTCTCTGCATGTCAGGGTTCTGGCAGTGTTGTTCCCCAATGACTCCTACCTCCAAGCCCGCTGCACAAGGGGGGCCCTAATTAGACCCTCATGTGTATTTAATAGACTCACTGCCTTTGGTTCAGTGAGAGAGCGCCTGATGCTACAACCTCTGTATGAAGGTCCCTGCACGCGCTGAAGTCCCTTTGGCAAGGATCCCTGCATGTAATGTCAATGTCTGTGTGTGACAAACCGAACTGCAAAGGCCCATTCTGTGGGGTTTTCGCCAGGCTTGGGGCAACTCTGTGAGGAATAAACAGACACATAGAGAAACATTAGCTCTAAGTGGTTTATAATACACAAAACAATACAAATCAAATTGATATTTTCTTATTTTTGGCTTTGTTTACTTCTCCAGGTTTCAGTTGCCCAATAAAATGCACATTATTTTCCCAGTATAGGTCTTGAAAACAGCCAGTGGTGAGATTCTTGGAGTAGGTTAAGTGCAAATTCATAGATACTTTTGTTAAATTGTACATATTTTGCAGCTGACAGTATATAACACACAAAAAACTTGATTAATGCACCATAAATGTAGAATCCAACACTGCACAATACACAGGTTTAAAGATCCAGTGCTATGGGCATTTAGGAGCATCTTATTAAAGAAATTTAAAGTAATATTCTTAATTCTGATTTCATTAGTCGCCTAGAAATATGAATTTTTCAGTACTGTTGCCCACCAACGGACTGGGTCCTCCATGTTGTGCTAGCATGTAACGCTTACCAGACATTCGCTTCTCCTTTGTTGCATTTTATGACATGTGGTATCCAGTGTACATTTGGATTACTCCATGACTATGTACAGTATTTGAATGAAAATATGCACATTAAAAATTCAATATTTAAGACTTGTGCACGTGGTGAAAGTAGTGCTTTGTTAGCATTAGCTCCGGAGCTGATCTTGTGCTGTTCAGTGCTTTTCCACTGTACCTTTTCAGCTCTACTGGGTGTAGTTGTGCTTGCTTTAGCTGCTAGCATGCAAGGTAAATCATTACATTACAATAGCACTATTGCAACTTTTCCACGTTGACTTTTGCTTCTTGTGCAAATAAAGACGGGTAACAGACACTGTATTTGTCCCTTGTTGTGAGGGTTGTGTCAGGAAGGGCATCCGATGTAAAAAACCTATGCCAGATCAAACATGCGAATCATTGGTATTTCGCTGTGGCGACCCCTGAGGGGAGCAACCGAAAGGAGAAGAAGAAGAAGATGTTGCTTTTCTGCTGTCAACTTGGTGTATTCCAGTTCCACTCAAAAGTTGGAGTTGAAAATTCCCAGTGAAGTTGGAATTACATCTCATAAAGTCAGAGCAACCCCACCGACTCCAACGCAACAATTCAAAATTGCTGCCACTTGCACCAGTAGCGTACACTGCTCATTTTTGTTGCATTTGTTTCACATTATGTCAGTGATGCATAGAGTACTGTTCAATGTTTATCCATGGCCATGTTACTGCTCTGTATGTGCAAAATATCACATAGCGCTGTTATCACACTGAATGCATATTTTGAAGCTGGCAGTACTCTGAATGAGGCGACTTTCCTGCTGCCCCTTGGAGTTTACATCACTCCGGGTTCTGACTTCCACGTTGTAACGTAAATGGAACTATGGTACCATTATAGCATGGCCGCTTAATATTGTGACACAATGTAAACATGTAGAGGCATTATTTCAGTGCGACTAAACCTACAAGTGAGGCAGTAACGATGGCGGAAGAAACTTGTGCACTGATGAACATAGACTTAAATCTATGGTGTATTTATCAAGATAGAGGCAACCAGAAAACGTATCCCGATAGTTCAACAGCTTCCCATTGTCTTGGCTCCATGTGTCACAGTGCGATGTGATGATGCACATATGCACAGATGTAGTGGCATCTGATCAGTCATTTATTTTCTTCTCCTCTGCAACAACAACAACAGTGTACAACCACTTAAAAGAGGAGACAACTGGCTTGAAGTCATTGTGTTTTGGTCATCATCTTTTCTGTAGCACAATAATTTCATACAAATTTTTTCACCGTAATTTGTTTTTGTAACCAAGTCGTCCTCATCAGTAGGTTCTTCAGTTTTTTGCCCATTCTTAAGCTACTGAATTGCATAAACTAAGAAAGCTGTCATTTAGAGGTCTGTCTTTTTTATTATCTTATTTATTTATTGTTATGTTTCTTTTTTATACATACTGCATGTTACTGCAATGTGACTACTGTGCCTGTACACATATATTGCACAGCTGTGGATCAAGACTATTTATACAAGCATCAATTGAAAAGGACTCAGTATTGCAATTTCTACCACAAAAACAAAGAATCCATGTGCTGTGAAGGCCCATTCTCATAAACTTCATATACATAAGCATGCAATTATGCCTGGGTGTGACATATTGAGCCTTTAAGAGCTACAACAATTATACAGACAGGACTGTTGCTATAAATCGCCTGTATTTAACAATAACGGTGTTTCATCCCTCCAGCAGGACATAGTGGTCCAACACCTTACTATGACACTTCATGTTTTTTTCCTGTAATTTGTCACCCACGTACATAGCACTGTAATAGCGTGAAAACCTGTCACTAGTTCGATTATGTACGCGTGAGCATGTGGCTTCTTAACCGTTACCAATTTTCACTCTACAGAGCAGTGTGTTCTAATGAGGACAGGCGTCTGGACCAATCTCACAATATAGCGCTTTGATGAATGCGACCCCTGTGGTCAGCCCTTGGCCCCAAACCCACCAGGACAAATAAAACAGGAGCGGAGCCCCTGTTAAAGGCCAGCGTAGGAACATAAATTGGTCCTGGTGCTTCTTAACTGTCCAATTTGCATGGCCCCTTTCACAAAGAGGCTAATGATGTTTTACAAGACAAACATGCATGCAGACATTCACAAAAACACAAACATGCATGCAGGTAGATGAAGAGGTGGCACTAACTCATTATAGAAATGTCATGAGTGTTTGTGTATTTGATGATCCAGCTGAATAAAAGAATGTCCGAGGAGATTTATTTATTTATTCATTTTTAATATAGCCGTCACTTCCATTTTAAAAACACAGACCAAAAGATGGAATCTCTGATAGAAAACCTCAACATTTAAAAGTAAGAAGAAACAGACAGAGGAAAAATAAAGAAGGAACAAGACTGCCGATGGGAAAAGGCAAGATGAAGAGGCTGGTGTGATGAGAGTCTGGGTAGTTTTATCTGGTGGGCAGGGAGATGGTGGCGGGAGGATCTGTCTCTGTTAGAGAGAACACGGCCCTGTTATTAAAGCCATTTATCACTGGCTGAATATTCTCCCTTTAATAGGCTCTGTCGTTAATTACCCAACTTTGTCAAGACAGGGAGTCGGCGGCTCTCTGTTTTCTCGGCCTGTACACAGACAGGCACATGAGAACACATGCTCACACAGACAAGTAATGGGACACGTTTTCACAGACATGGACACACATTAATAGAAACGTTTTCTACCACAGTTTCCGTAAAGTTAGGGACTCCCATGCAACAATAGCAACACCTGGACAATATATTGCAATTCAGTACAAAAGTCCTGCAACACACACTACTTTCCTGGAGCACGTCATGTTTTATGGAGTGAAAGCTGTCAGAGAGGTGTTGATTCAATTCTAATGTAATAGCTATTGTTAGTGGTGGTGAAGTGAATTGTATTAAGCTGCACACTGGTGTGGTGATTAACTTCAAATCTTTAAATCAACCAAACTTTGGTGTTAAAGCTCTGTAAGTACAGGAAAACACCAAGGATGCTTCACATTAGAAAAAAAAAACACTACAATACAGTACAAAAATACAATTTCAGTTTTCTTGTGACTCAAGTAGACACACTCCTAGACATAAGTACTTGAGTAAAAGTAAAAAAGTATCTCATATATAACTACACAAGTAGTGATTAACTTCATAGTGTGGACGTGTGGTTTTTTTCTTCCATCGACTGGACTGGAAATCTGGTTGAAAATGTTTCTGGAACTGAAGAAGCTTCCCGGATGGGTGGCGAAACGTTTTCAACCAAATTTCCAGTCCAGTCAATGGAAGAAAAAACC
>JAQQAE010019449.1:0-10929 GCA_029823295.1 Pseudamia nigra | reverse complement strand
TGTGGGAGGAAGCCAGAGTACCTGGAGAGAACCCACGCAGACCCATGGAGAACAAGATCTGGGTTCGATCCCACCACCCGGTGTTGGGATTGAACCCAGGACCTTCTAGCTATGAGGCACAAGTGCTACCCACTGCACCACCTCAGGTGTCTTACTTTTTCTAATTATATTTAATGTTACTGATTTTTGTTCATCTTTGGTCATTTCATGTATTACATTACTTCATCTTGTTTATTTTCTTGATTATTTTGCTCATTCTGATTAGTCATCATTTTGAAGCTTCGCATTTCTAAATGTACAACTCAAGAATGGGCACTTTGCACATCTAACTCTGGTAACCGGTGCGTAGCAGAAGGGCACAATACCGAGTTGATCAAAATTCAGGAGATTCATCCAAAAAAATAACTGTGCTGCAATATGTATGTACACTAATGAGGACTTATTGGTGTTTCTCACAATTTTTTTCATAATATCTTAAATATTATGGGCTTATGGATATTATGAATTGGACAAAAATGAAGTATATTTTTACTTCACCTGTCACCCCAGTGTAGGCCAAACCCTATTGAAGTTGTTTGCACCCATGCAGCTATTCGCCTGATGAAGGCCCAGAGCTGTAATGCTGCATGATTTGAAATAAACATTTTCACTATTGCAAGTCTAACAGTGTTGTTGTTGTTTATTGAACCTTTATTTAACCAGGTAAGTCAGTTGAGAACCATTTCTCATTTGTAATGACGATCTGGGCCAGAGGCACATATAAAGACAGACAACCATTCATACCTAGGGGCAATTTAAAGTGACCAATTAACCTAGTGCATGTTTTTGGTTGTGGGAGGAAGCCGGAGTACCCGGAGAGAACCCATGCAGACACGGGGAGAACATGCAAACTCCACACAGAAAGGCCCAGGGCCCCCACTGCACCAGTGTGTGGGAATCTCATGAATTTTAAATGTACTACTGATGCTCTGTTTTTACTTTGTTTTTACATTTGTTGGCAAAATGTAGATTGTTTATCTGCAATGATTAAGTAAAGGCTGATTTGTCCAAAAGTCAGTCCCATTTGCTTAAAATGATTTTAGGACTTTAGGAATAAATGTAACTGTCTGATCCTTCTTTCTTCGAATGGTTTCTAAATAAAGTAATAAAATAAAGTAAAACATGCTCTTAGAACGGTACAGCTGCCTCACATCCAAAAACAAATAGGTTTTAGGATGATGTCAATAATTTCATCCACATGTGTGAGAATAAGAATGTAAATCGTTCATGTTTTCTGGTATTGTGTAAACATCAGTATGTTTTGGAATGGAAAAGAGTTTCCAGTTATGGAAAACGTGGAGTGCTATACTTAGGTCCTGTGACATGTGACAACATGAGAGCGGGTAATTTTAAGGTTACAGTGTCTGAGACGGTGAAGGCCAGGAAATGCCACACATCAGTAAAGAGTAAAGTGCTGCTGGTTCAACAGAGCAGTGAAATATTTAGTGGATTTATCTTTAGTTTCAGTGTCAAAGTCTTCTTTCCTTTCAGCTGTTCCCTTCAGGGGTCATCACAGCGAATCATCTGCCTCCATCTCATCCTATCCTCTGCATCTTCTTCTCTCACACCAACTACCTTCATGTCCTCCTTCACCACATCCATAAATCTTCTCTTTCAGTGACAAAGTAAAAGACATATATACAGTAAGTGTCTGTGTGGTCAGCTACATGAGGCAACCAATGGAGCAGCTGTGAATGAAATCGCATCAGGTTGTCTCGAAATGATCATTTAGTTTGTCTTGGATCATGTCATACAGAGTCATAAATTGTCACACTAAGGATAAGATGTTGAAGATCATTGTCATGATGCTGACTGTCATGGAACCAACTGTATTTATAGAGCTGAGAGACTCCTCTCACATGAATCCATTCAAACACAACACTCAGTCTCTGTTTAGAGTCGGTAGCAGTGATATGTTTACATCAGATTTGTTGTTTTTACTCGGATTGATTCAGATGGAAGAAGATTTGCTAACTCTAAGACGGTCACTGAGCACTACTGAAACAGTGAAACAACTCGACTGACTTACATCTTCAGTGAAGTATCCTGTAACGATCGGTGCCACGACACCAGAAATGGTCCCAAACGTGTTGGTAATTCCAAGAAGAAATCCTGCATATCTGGACAGGAGACAAATGATGAGTTTTATATTTACAGGACAAAAAGGAAGTGTTGCATGTTTAAGGCATTAAACACTGAGTGGTTTTGTTAGATGTTTGAAAGTACCGGTAAATGTGATCATTTTGTGAAGTATTATATTGTCATGTATTAAAGGTCTTTTCAGGTACATGACAGAGCGAGTAAGTGTAAGTCCATACAATCGCACATACCACAGCTCTATTCCATTATATGTACATGTGCTTTTGTGTTCACATGCTAAAAAACTGAAACAAATGAGGCTAGTCTAGAATGTACTGAATTTAAATTCAGTCTTAATTTGTGATTCATGAAGAACCAAAAGAGAATAAATGATTTTCATTTTACCTACCTATAAGCTTAAATTCAATGTATTTAAAAAGTCACCTTCATTACCTAAATAATATGGATTTTAATTTCAGGGCAAGTTTAAATGAATGAATGAATGAATGAAACTTTATTTATAAAGCACTTTACAACAACAACAAAGCTGAACCAAATAATAAACATCTTTAAAAATATGGATGTTTTCTCAGAATTTATGTATTCAGGGCTGTGCAAAGTTGACAAAATGTCATACTGCAATTACTATGTCCAATACTATGCTAGCGATTTGAGTCGACTTACTTGGTTGTTGAGGAAAATACACATATTACTCATTTAAAAATGTAAAGTCAAACATTCAAATTAGCAAAGACAATACAATACATTTATATTAGAATCTAAAGCCTCCTGAATCTGGACCTCTATATTGTAAATAAATGCTCCTTTTCCAATGATATAATTGCACATGCTGATATTGCAGTTACTACTGCCGTGAGATTAACTACGCAGCTTACTGCGGCTCCTGCAGCGTGACCATACACACATGAACACAGTAACAGTGTCCTAAGTAGATCCACTGTAACTGAACACAGCCATTGGCTGTTGTTTTAGTCATTGTATAAATCTAAATTCTCTGATGGTCCCACTGACCGAGGAGCGATGTCGATCTGGTTGATGAAGACTCCGGAGGCACTCGTTCCTCCAGTCGTTGTGGACAGAGTGAGGAAGGTGACGGTGAGGACGTGGTTGCAGCCGGTGTAGCTCACCGCGACCAGGAACGCTGCAGGCAACAACAAACCTACACACAGTGGACGCCACCCGGATTATTTGTTTATTCACTTTGTGCAAGTATGATTTTAATCAGAAACAAATACAACACATGGACTAACATTCAAGGTAGAGCTGGTAAATAAGGACAAATTTTTTAATACAGTTCAATAGGAAAAATTAATTAAAATAGTTTAAAACTAGGGCTGCAGTATTTGGTGAAATGATCTTATTGTGATCTGAGTCAACTTTCTTGATTATCGAAGAAAAGACATCAGGACAAGAAGTCCATTTTTTCTCCCCATTTGCTAAATGTTCACCTTTGAGTTTTAGCCTTTTACAGTTAAATAACTGCACAGCATGATACTGAGATTGCGATTATGATTAATTGTGAAGTCTTATTTAAAATCCTACAGTGTACATGTAATATCAGTAAAGACTGAGCGTGTTAGTCTGCATTACTGATTAGAAATATAACTAGACATGAAGCAGCACTGTTGGGTAATAAGTGGAGAAACATTCAATTAGACCAGGGGTAGGCAAATCCAGGCCTCGAGGGCCGGCGTCCTGCATGTTTTCCAACTGTCTCTGCTCTACTGTTGATTACCTGGATCAGGTGTGTTCAGTCAGTCAGAAGCTGGAAGATACAGTGGACGGGGCAGAGACAGTTGGAAAACCTGCAGGACACCGGCCTTCGAGGCCTGAATTTGCCCACCCCTGAATCAGACATATGAAAAATCAAGTTTTTGTGCTTCTTAATGTGAAACTTGTTCCTGGGCCCTAAAACTCATACTACACTATGAAAACAGTCAGTTCAGGGACAAATAGCATTGTTAAGATCCGTTCAGCTGAGTGGGCCTGAAAAAGGAGGGAATTTAAAATGTGCTCCCTCCTCCCACATAGAGTATGTGATGTCACATTTACAGAAGTTCCATCCTCCCAGTCTGTCAATCACCTCAGTCGAAGGCCTGGGCACCACCCACCTGGACCTGGGTCAGCTCTGCCAGTATTAGCTCACATATCAACCAACACATAAAGCACAGTGCCGTCTTCCAGGATGCTAGCAAACTGTGGCCACATCTTACCATTTCCTTTTCAAGGACACAAACATAAGAGACCAGGGCTTAAATTTTATGTATTCAGACACTCCAAAGAATGTGAATCTGAAGCTGCAAATTTGTTGGTCACATTTCATGGAGGACTGCTTCATTAACTAAGCACAGTACAAAGCCAGGATTATCAGTAAATGTCTTCTGTAAAGTTTCAATATTGTTGGGAGCAGCTTCCAACCCTCTACCAGAAAGTAAAGTCAGACTGTATTTTATCTTTCATGGTGGAGTCTGGAATTAAATTATGTTTTGCACCGCGAAATATTGAGAAGGGAGTTGGTAAACTAACACTCAGATGGAGTTTGAAGCTTAAAGCCACATTTATATCCTACACAATAGTTGAAGGCTCTATCTGCAGTCTTTGAGTGTACTGTGATGGGTGTTAACTATGATAAAAGGTCACTGGAACATCCTGATGCTGCGCATGTGAGTTTGATGTAAATATCCTCACCTGTGAGGGTGAAGATCTTGCGTACAACGGTGACACTGAACACCCTGCGCTCGAGGAGGGCGTCTGCGACCACACCAGACAACGTCGAGAACAACCAGCCGCCCAGATACGGCAGAGCAGACAGGATGCCATTCTGAGAGGGGGAAGGAGGGGAGGTTATTTCTTTCAAGTTGGATTATGACACATTTGTCCTTGTGAGATATATTCTTATATTGGTGTATCACTAGAAATAACAAACAAATTAATCTCCTTGCATAAAACAGTGCTCTGGATAAAATATCACTATCTGTAACATATTTGTCCTCAAAAGGGTGTGATTCAGGTATAAAGCTTATGCACAAGCGATGTTGTCTACATTTTTTACATCAAACAGTATTTAAATCTATTATGGTGAAAGTAGAAATATGAATCAATATGTGATGTTGATCACAGTAGGAAGTAGTGAAAAGTATGTAAGTTTGTGTTATGTTTAGGTTGCATTTATAATCTGCTTATTCTTTTGAGTTTCTTCCAATATTATGTAAGGTAAAATAACTTATTTTCTATGCTGTGCACAGTGTTTATTGAAAACAGTCCACATACAATGTCACTGTGAAAACAGAAACATAAAATCATCCATGAGTCCTTTGTCAGTAAATGGTATTTTGGTCCAGTAGGAGCAGTGCACTCTGGCTTTAATATCCATGAAATATGAAATATTAGGTGTTTTAAATAACTAATACAATGCAGAGGAGAGCTCACCGACTGCAGGTCAAAGTGCAGGATATTGTTCATGTATGTGGGCAGGGAGGTGAGGAGGGTGTAGTACGCCCAGTTTGAACACATCTGGGTGATGATGATCGCCCACAGTGGAACAGAGAGCATCATGGACCAAAAGGGCACAGACCAGCCGTGGGCTGTTCCCTGGAGGAGATCACATATGAAACAAATACCTCACATGTGCATGGAGAACGGCTACATCATTTCAAATTTACCGGTACTGTACATAGACATAGCAGGTTTAGTGGAAACTTTAACTCAAAGAAAAAAACATTTTACTTCATTCATCAATAAAACAAAACAAGGAAACCAACTTAAATCCAAACCCCGTGTCTGAAAAAGTTCAGCCAAGTGGAAAAATGCTAATGAAATAATTATTTGAAAATATGCAGATTGTTAAATATTTATGTATTTATCCTTCAGAGACCTAAATGACCAATCACACAAAAGCAAACATTTTTTCAAATTTGCTGTTACTTATTTGTAAAATCATCAGCAAGTTATTCTGTTTCAACGAAAAAATTATAAACTGGCACTTGAAGTACTTTAACTATTTAACTTCATGATGCTAACAGCTACAATGTTCGAAAAGCAAAATACAAACAGGAGTCAGCCACACAAAACATGCCTAGACAGGTCTTTAATGGCTAAAGTATAGTATATATTTACAGTAAACTCTTTATATGTGAATTATTTTAAGACATATGTACAAAAATATGGACTGGACTTATTTTGTTCTTTGATATACAGTAACCGTTCCACCACTTTAGCTCCCAAAAAGATTAGCCAGGGGCAATTTAGAACTACACATGAATTAAAAGAATCAAAAAACAATGTGATTTGATGAAAAAGGTGGTTTGGCACACGATTTGGTACAAAAGAGCATCCAAGAGGAGGTTTAGTCCTTCAGGAACAAAGATGAACTGAGGATCACCAGTTTTTCATTAACACTGAAATGTTTAAAAACAATGTTCGTCCAAGGATAGAAAGGGGTGGCACTGAATGATTGATTGACTTTTACTGTTACTGTACAGTTAAAAATATACAGTGAAAGTATGAGTGCTGCTCTTGTGCTTATATGCACCACAAACATCCATATACTCATATACATTAATAAAGAATAAATAACACATTAAGATCAGAATATGATCAAGTTAATGGTGCATTCCAGTAAGAACAAACAAAATTCCGTGCTCACACTGTCCACGATAAAATACCAGTCAGGTAAGTTTAAACAGAACTGCATTATTCTTTACCCTGCATTGTCCGACCTGGCTGAACTTACTTGGAAATGTTGTAACAAAACCAGGAAACAAATGAAACCACAGAGTGCAGTGAACAAAATGAATCGAGGGAGGCTGAAAGGGAACTGAAGAATTTTCAAGCACAACAACTGTCTTCCCATAAAAATACACAACAAAAGCTTGAAAATATCCGTAAAGGTTACAGTGAAAGAAGGAAACTGTATGAACCAGTACAATCCAGAGTATTTTTAAGCACACTTGTAAACTTTACAGGGATCAGACACGTTCAATTAATGATATTTATGGCCTTTTGTGATAATGTAAGACTGGGTTTTGGACAGTTCATCTGTAAGATTTAATTTTTTTTTAAATGTAAATGAACAAACAGAACTTGTTGGTCTTTAAAAGTGAAAGATATGTGTAAAAATGAGAATCAAACTTATTTTGTTCAAACTGAGCTAAATAAAGACTACATAAGCAAAATTAACCAAAGTAACAAGGATTGAACAGACTGATCAAAAAAATAAAAATAATTCTAAGTGGATAAAAATTGAACAAAATGACAAAATAATTATAAAATGAGCAAAATATCTGATATAATGAACAAAAATGAAAAAATACTAAAGCAAATGCACGGAAATAAAGAAAATAATCAACAGCTCGAACAAAAATAAAAAATAAAACACAAATTGACTGAACATTTTAAAATGACACAAAAATGAGCAAAAACTGAACAAAATAATCAACAAAATTGTTAAAATAAAAAAAATTATTTGATGAACAAAAATTCCATAAAATAAACAAAACTGACAACATTCAGGTAATCAGCAAAATGAAGAAAAGTGAGGAAAACAAACAAAATGAACAAAAATGAAGAAAATAAACCAATTTAACAAAGAATGAACAGAATGTCACATAAAACAAAAACACTGACTAAATAAAACTAGAGAAAATGACGAAATACTCCACAAATTGGTTAAAAATGAACAAAATATCTCCTAACGTGGACAAGAAAATGAAGACAATAATAAAATACATAAAAAAGAACATCTATAAATTGATCACAACATATACCACCAAATGCTCAAAAATAACAAAATAGCCCCACAATTTAGCAAAGAATGAATGAAATATTGCATAAAATTAACAAAAACTGAGCAATAGAATCAATTAAAAAATTAATTGAAAAGTAAATGATAAATTATGCAAAACAAATCAAAAATGACTGAGTGAATGAAAATCTACATTTTTCTACAGACTTTTAAGGAGCTGCAGTTGTGCCGTTACAAACCATGTGATCACCGAAGCACAAAAAGAGTGAATTTGCTGACGCACGTCATATCCTGTGGATTCGTCAGCTTTAAACATCTGCTCATTAAACCACCACTACTTACTTTTTACCCAATGCCAGTGTAATAAATGTGGTGTAACGTGGACTGAATGAGCGCTGCGTTAGTGTTCGACGAGTACCTGAGGTCCGATGGAAGTGATGATGTAATCTCTCTCCTCTTTGCTGATTCGACGATGGGTGCGGGGGTCGTCGGACACGAAAATAAACCAAAATACAGCCCAGAGGCAACCAGCACCTCCTGCAAACGCAGACAGAAAAGAAAAAGTTGTATTTTATCGAACAGGATGGTGAATAATTAAAGGAACTGTGCTGAGATGTCACAATCAGACCAACACTAATATGACAAGTACCTTCAAAATAAAAGCATCATATTACATCAGGTGTAAATGGTAAGGAATTTTAAAAGTAACTTATGTGTCTAAGATTGTTACATGCTAAAACAGTGTCTACGAGAATCAAATATTTACACTGAATGCTTTTTAAGAACATTTTGATCAAATTTCAGATAAAATCATTGTTCGTACTAGGATGGAGCGGGGTTCAAACTGCCAACCGTCTGGTTATTGGACAACCCGCACTACCTCCTGAGCCACTGCAAATATTAATAGATACATATAGTGCTAAGATATGAGACCTTTAAGGACCTTTAAACCTCCAGTGTAATATGTTTGTTTGTTCACAAAATAATGTAAAAATGTATAGGTGAAAATTTTCAAGATAGGTCGGAAATGGCAAAAAGACCAATTGATTAGATTGTGGGCGTGATCTCCCTCATTGTCTTGAGCCAGAATATTTTCAAAGGATTCTTCTCCATTGTGAAATGGGGTCAAATTCAACATTTGTCCTTAGAACACCACAAATAACACCCAGAAAATATAGCCACAAAACATAGGAGAACACGATAATAGATTCTATCAAACCACAAAGTTTGATCCAGATATGGGCAATATTCCATATACAGTGATCCAGAATGCTTATACTTACAGGGGCTGAGGAAAAATAACTACTCTAAGGTAGTAAATAAAGCTATGGACATGAAACTGACACCAAATTGTAGTGGAAAGTCTGCTGATTCAGTAATGTGCCAACGGATTTGATGTATCTTTAACAATAACGGAGCTAGATCCAGAAGACAACCATTATTATAGAAATATTATTTTTTACAATAAACTATTGAACTAATAATAAAATTAAATTAAAACTGGCTATTTGTGTAACTATATCATTAGTTTTCATTGTCGTATCCCACTATGAGGAGACACTAAGCTGCCTCGGTGGTGGTCTGCGCTGTCTGAGTGCAGTCTAGTTTTGGTAGGAAATGACATTGAGTTAGTTCACTACAGTGAGCAAATAGTGTGTGGAAAAGAGTTTTGTTAATGGTTAAGTCTGCATGCATATCAATATTTCACTATTATTTCATTTTTTTGAATATGGAAACATTCTGAATTTTACAGACTTTATCTTAGCAAGCTGTCTTGGAAAATAAAAGAACTGTGCAAGTTTCCTTAAAGTTAAGTTAAAGTTAAACTGCATCCATTGAAATCGTATGTCCTGTGATTTGAACGTTGCCCATGTAAAGATATATTGTGCAGCCATAATCTAGAAATTTGGTGAGAAGAATCTACACAGTTTTTATTCAGATAAATTAATCCAAAAGTAACATTTCGGTCTTCCACTCTGGCAAAGTTTAGGTTCCCAATAACCTCTTACATCATCATCATACTATTACACTGTTCTTGCACTGTTTGTGTTTCCCTTTCTCACCACAGAGGTAAAACACGGCAGGCCATCCCAGAGTCTGACAGATGTATCCGGTGAGCGGCAGAGCGATAAAAGCCCCGAAGTTCCCCCCGGATCCTGACAGTGTCATCAAGCGGGAGCGTTCCAGAGGAGGAGCCCAGCGAGCCCACATCGCCATCATGGCTGGGAACGTTACGCCCTGCACCAACATGAAGCAGAGACACGCTCAAATTTTGCAAATTTTTTCTTTTGATTTTGCATAGTTTAATTTACTTTATTATTTTGTTCATTACTTTGTTTATTTTGTTGATGATTTCTGTTCAGTTTTTGTTAATGTTGTGTATTTTGTTCATTTTTAGTGACATTGATAATTTTCTTTAATTCTTTTCTTCATGATACACGTGTAGTAAAAATATTAAGTATGTCACTTTATAATGATTTTTTTCTACATTTATTTCCTGAGCAGACACCACATTTATCTTCTGGGCCCTGAGATGAAACACTTATGGAAGCCATGAATCGACTGCAGGAAGACCCCTACCTCTCCAAACCCCTCCAGAGCTCGCAGTGCAAACAGCCAGTTTATTCCCAGCTGAGCTGCCAGAGGAGTGAGCACAGTGAGGGCTGCGGTGCCCAGCACACCCAGGCCCAGGAAGAGTCTCCCCCCATAGTGACCAGACAGGTAGCCCCCCGGGATCTGGGTGCACAGGTAGCCGAAGAAGAACGCTCCCAGCAGCCAGCCCTGGGTCTCCGAGTCCCAGGAGAACTGAGGCACCTGGGGAAGGGAGAAGAAAGGTGTTTGGATAGAATCAGGTGGAAAATATGGGGATACAAGAATCCGTCAAAAGTTTGGATACACTTCCACAATTTTCAACATTGAAGATAAATACTGAGGCCATCCAAAATGAAATGGAAGATGCAATTATGTAGTAAATCAATCAATCAATCAATCAATCAAACTTTATTTATATAGCACCAATCATAATCTCTAGATTATCTCTAGGCGCT
>JAQQAE010019448.1:0-10930 GCA_029823295.1 Pseudamia nigra | reverse complement strand
CCTCTCTTATCTTTTTAAATGGGTGAACTTGCACATTTTTACATTTCCCAATACTTATTGTCCCCACTGTATTTATATACACATATAGTGGATATAGTAATAATTTCCCAGATACTTCTATTCTATTTTGTTTGATTGAGTGCTAAATTTTGCTCACTTTGATTTAATGTTCTGAACAACAGCTTATGCTTTATATTTTTACGTAATGACATTTTTGTTCACTTTTGGGTTAATTTTTAGTTTGTGTTATTACTCGCAATTACCTTGCTCAGTTTAGTCCATTTCCTTCATTACTGCATTTGTTTTGGTTTATTGTGAATGATTGCTTATGCTGTTCGAGCTTCATTATCTTAGTTTACATTTAGAGTACAAGAGATAAGCATTTTATATGTGGATTCATTCACAGTAAAAAAAGTTGCTTATAATGCATTTATGGTCCCAATTTTGTCTCATTTTATTGCTTCTTTTGCACATTTTGTTGTTTATTTAGCACATTTTTGTTTATTTTTAGGATAATTTTTGAAATTTTTTTTTGTTAACTTTCTCAATTTCATGGCTCATTTTTGTCCAATTCCTTAATTATTTTGTCACTCGAACTGATGTGCCATTCAATCTTCATTCCCATACATTTTATTATATTTCATATGGATATGTCAACTTCTAGTGCACTTTTTGGTCCAATTTTTGTTCATCTTCTTGCTTCTTTTGCTCATTTTTATCCATTTCGTTATCCATCCATCTGTCCATCCATCTTCTGCTTATCCACATCCAGGGGCAGCTGCCTAATCAGACATACCCAGACTTTCCTCCTCCTGGCTGGAAATGCCTGAAACACCTCACCAGAGAGGCATCCAGGAGGCATCTAGACAAGATGCCCAAGCCACCTCAACTGGCTCCTCTGAATGTGGAGGAGAAGTGGTTCTGGACTGAGCTCTTCCTCGATGGCTGAGCTTCTCATCCTTCCTCTAAGGGAGCACCTACCCACTGTATGGAGGAAACTTATTTCATGATATCTGTGATTTTATTCGTGTGGCCACAACCCAGAGCTTGTGACCACAGGTGCAGGTAGGAACATCAATCAATCTGTAAATCAATAGCTTTGCCTTTTGGTTTCTTCTTCACCGCAACAGACAGATACAGCGTCCACATTACTGCCGACAACTCATTAATCCATCTGTCAATTTAAAGCTCTATCCTCCCCTCACTATTACCACGTCACCAGGACACAAATTAAAAAATGACAGGTTCTATAATTAAATTTTCCACAATGATCCAGAGGTTCATGGTAAAAAAAGCCTGCCTTAATGTTCTTGTGCCTTAATGCCCTTGGTTAACAACCTACATCTATCTGCGTGTGAACATAACACTTGTGAGCGAGGGCAACTGTTACCAGCTTAGTAACTGTAAGATGTGTAAATCTCCACTTCAGTGTGACCACCTGCTGATACTGCAGCCAGTACACCAGTGAATATACATGCAGACATCTTGGACAATCTCTTTCTTGTTTTTCAGCTTCTCTCTGTCAAATACCCTCGTGTAGTAAGAGTGTGAAACCCGACACACTTTGCCTGGAAAATTCCCAAACACTGTGGAAATCTCTCAGACTTAAAGTATGCATATTCATAAGGCATGATCATGGCAGAGGCTGTGTAAAAATTCATTACATATTCAGATGCAGGGACTTTTCTTATATACACAAGTTAAACTACTTTATGTCAACTCTGTGGTTTGACAATATCATGAATTAATGAGAATAAGAGAAAGGGAATATCTGAAATAATGGAGTTGTCTTTCAAGGTTCAATTCACTCTATACATAAAATCAAATTACAACTCAAAATACAGTCCAAGAAGTTCAGATTATGTATGTTAATCTCATGAGAGTTCCTTATATCTTATTAGTATGAGCTTTACAAATCTTCTAGTTGTTTACTTGGCTGCTAAGCTGCTACTTGAAGTGTGAAGTGGAATGGATGTGAACCGAAACAAACACTGGCATACTGGTGCAGTGCAGATAGTCCGTGAGGAAAAAAATAACAAAATAGAGACCAAAGATACAATAAACACATGGCTAATAGATATTTCAGAAGGAATAAAGCGACAGACCCCCCTGGTTGTTGTTTGGAAATAGTGGACATCTTGCCAAAATGTCTTACTTCAGCTCACAAGGACTGTTTTTCTTTTGAGCTGCTGTCATTTATTTCTAAACCATCTGTCAAGAGATAGTTGCAGCATGTCGGGAGTGCACTCACTGTCTTTGTTTTGTAAATTCAACTTCTGACATCCACAAGACTGCAGAGGGTTGTCGCACAACAGAAATAGATTTCTTGTTTTGTTTTGGGTTTTTTTTTGGTCTCCCCCCCTTACAACAAAGCACCTCTGTATCAAAAACCGCAATGGGTGTACCTTGAAGTAGCAGCCATATATAGAAATCATGTAAATCAGGCATGAATTAAAGCTGAGGTGGCTGTTAAGTTGGAACATTTCAAACACGCTCTGAAAAATGATTCTGTGGGAGATGGCAGTGGAAAGGATTTATTACCAAGGACTGCAGCAAGCCAAGAATGCCCCTTGTATTAATGGAGTACCAGGGTGTTGTGGTAGGACCTGGGATAAATTAACGGAAAAAGATTTAACCCTACATCTGTCTATTTCTGTGGAACTTCATCAAATTTTCCTAAGCATGCACTTTGACTCCAGGATGAAACCATAACATGTGGTGGTCAAAGGCCACGTCACCATGACCTCACAAACATGCTCAAGAACAAGGTGGTTCGCTGGAGACTAATTTCCTGTTTCACTGTCACATGGGTCCTCTTTTGCCCAGCCCACTTTAGGAGACAAGCGGCAGATCTGGTCTCATTCCAATGAGAAAAGTGAGCAAGATTTATAGATTTTGACTGACTCCTTCATCTCAAAGTCACCCAAGGAACCCATTTTTCACAACCCACATAATTCCTGGACATTCTGACATTGAAGTGACATTTTTAATATGCACACATCAGGGGAAAGTTAACTGTGTGTGACTCTC
Source organism: Pseudamia nigra (assembly GCA_029823295.1). NCBI lineage: Eukaryota > Metazoa > Chordata > Actinopteri > Kurtiformes > Apogonidae > Pseudamia > Pseudamia nigra. The sequence continues at coordinate 7,900 of JAQQAE010019448.1, read as the reverse complement.
TCAAGCTCTGGCAACACAAATCTTGTCTAAAAGAGGTAAGATGCATTGGAAAAATCCACCCTTTTTCTGCTGCTCTTCCTCCCTGCCTAAGAGGGATGTGAAGAAAATCAGCTTCACTTCTCTAAATTAACAAAGAGAGATCACACAGACTCAGATTCTCAATTTTCTTGCAAGAGGGAGAGGCATCTGGCATGCAGAGTGCATCTCCAAACACTTCCTCGTCTCAAGCCTCTTTATTACAAATGCACACAGGACGTGACCAATCACAAACAACATACGTTCATCATGCAGTATTTACGCACAGATGTTATATTCTCATTTGCTGACAAAGTCACGTCTCTTCAAGCCATGCCTGGTGATAATTTCCTTGTTTATAAAGTGTAAGCGAAACAAGGGCACATTCACATCACCGTCAGACAAAAACACGACCAGGCATGTGTGTGAGAGGATCACAACTTATCTGCAACAGTCAAAACACGAGTGTCAAATGCGGTTATATTAGCTCTGTGTCTGGGACAAACAGAATATAATTGTCTCTACCATAAGAAAATTTATATATTCTACAGATTCTATTCTATAAAAGCATTTCTTTGATAACTCTTATTTACATATTTTCGTAACAAGGGGGTCTTTCCATTGTAGTCCAGGAAGATATAACAGCTTAGATGAACTCCGATAGCGTGAAATTTAAAACAACATCAGATGACAGCTCTGGCCTTGCCTCTCTATCCTTCCCACCCAACTGTGTCGTTTTGACTGGATCTAGCATGTTCATTTTTTCTGATAAATTATTGTTTGTTTACTGATCTATGTGGGAAATAGTCCTCCTTGGCTAACAAGTGACTTGAACATCCTTTTATCCCCAAAGTCAAGGTCTAGGTCCCATAACCTAGAAAAGAGATGACCGGCCTTATATATTCTATAACTAATCTGCTCTCATTCATCATTCCATTCCCATATCAAATTACTTTGTGATATCAAGGTCCTTTGCACATGAGTTATAAACTGCGCTTTGGCATGGACACCTCATACACAGAGGATACAGTTCACTCCAATGTTAACCTAGCAGCAATATTAGCAACTCTTAGAAGTTGGAAACTGACAGTGTCATTTGTTAATTGACAGCATGTGTTAATTCCAGGCTGAATTATGATAATTCACTGCTGGCCTCCAGTTAGTCAGAAAGAGAGATCATATTTCTCCAGTACTGGTTTCCCTCCATTGGCTGCCTGTACAGTTTAGAATAGAATTTCTGTCTGGTTTTCATTGGTTAATTTTCAGAAAATTGTTATTTATTATTACTTTTGTCAGATATTTCTGTGACCCTTGTGGGTTTTCCTGTCATTTACAGATGGTACCAACAATTTTGTTCACGTCTGTATTCCTGATGTGTAGTTGCTGATTATGAAAGTATCCAGTGTGTGGACGCCCCCCCCCCTTGCTGTCTGTCTTAGGAAATAGTGCACACCAAGGTTCATAACATTACAGCATAATTTGATGCTCTGGGACAGTATTTTGTCAATCCTTCTATTCATGCCAACTTTGGAGACAAATCATTTCCTATCGTTGGTAAAGTGTCAACTAAGCTGACTTTTGGTCTTAGCTCAAAAATTCAAAAGCTAATTATAATGAAATTTCATACAAATGCAAAAACAGTTTATGCTCATTTTTCAAGTTGAATGTCATCATATTGAACATGGGAAATTATCTATTTTACTTTAGAGCCTCTTTGTCAGGTTCAGTTGTCAGATCATACTACAATAAAAGACTTTTATACAAGTAGACATATGAAATCTAATTACAGTACAAATTTAGAAGTTTAGTGGATGTAATATGGAAGCCAGGCATTCATGATATACTGTATTTATAGTCTAATACTAACATCTTACTTTTGCCAATGGCTGTTTTGCTTCAAAAATCCTAAATGTAGTTTTCATTTATGGACATTATCATGCTGAGCCAAACCTGGAGGTATCATAATTGTTTGTTTGCAGCAGACCTTATTTTCTGCATGAGTCAAAAGGCCAATGAAATAACCCAGTGGCTTTTTGTGGAAGGAACCAGAGACACCGACACTGTATTCTTTCCGCCTTTATTAAAATATACCCATCTCTAAATGAAGACTACATTTCTCTCTTCGATTTTACTGGAACCATTAATATCGATACAGTGACTAATATAACTTCATTCTACCTAAAAATACCCTTAATACTTCTTCTTTACCACATATATGATACAAGTGTGGACAGAAAAGGATGTACATAAAGTGACTGGTTGGTGAAAGCAGACAACCACGAGGCAGTGTATTCTAGTTCATTATGAATTGAGCAATTAATGCCCCTGTGAGTCTGATATTGCTTTTGAGTTGAAAATGACTCCCCTTCACACAAAACTTGTATGTATTTTGGAGTGAAAATGAAAAGTTTTTCGAAATCAATACGTAATAGCCTGAGATTTAAAAATACTGTGCCGGTACACTGCACAGTCTGATGTGGGATCAATAGAGAAATGCATCTGGTTCACAGCAGGAGAGATGGAGGCTGGATCGATAATAAGCAAATTTCCAGGAATTGCAAGAGGTATTGACTATTTAATTAGCCATTTCTCTCAAAAGGTGCATCAGAGACTCATAATAAAGGAACGCTAATGGGCCTTTGTGAGAAAGAAGGACTTTGTGAGAACACGCTGCAAAAAAGGGAAAGCTTATTACAGGATACAGAGAAGTCAAATGTATTCTCATGTTAGAGCAAGCACCTTGTGTGTAGGCACAAAAAGGAATGAGTTTATGTTTCATTTTTTAGCTTATATGTACTCTATAAATATGAAAATAAATATAAAGTTACAACAATGGTTTAATGGTTTATACAAGTGGTGACTGCTGTTAGACAAGACTGGGGAGGCTTTAGAGAATACACATTTCCCCAGTGTGGAACAAATAAAGTATCTTATCTTAACTTATTGTATCTTATCTTATGATAATGTTTGACTGAAGTCACCCTGCATTGCCATGTGTTCTCCCATATGAAACCCCACAACCTATCCCTTTAATACAGAATATTCTACTTATTGGAGTCTTTCATTATAGCAAAGTGGTGATTTGCCTCATACTCCACTGTACTGCAGTCCCTGCATAAAAATACAGAGGCAACAGACCTTGTCACCTGTGACTTTTAGAGCAAAGTATTAGTCCTGAGAACATTTGTATCTCACAAACTTTCTTACATGAGCTAAAAACACTTGTTAAATGTAATTCTTATGCTTATGTAGTAGGGGTATGTCATACTGCAAAATTTGGTATTGATAAAAAGTAAAAGTAAATACAGGGCCGGCATGCAGATACTGATACTTTTTACTTAGAAATGCAGCCTCTTTTTGTATGGGGGGAGCAACGCATCATCAAATGAAAATTTGAATTTCCATGATCATTGAATGATCTTGTGATTTTTTTTCCTTTAATTGGCTGATTATGATAACTAAGGTTCCTTTGACAGTTAACACAAAAGTTATTGTTGTTTTCAGCCATATTTATGTTTCAGGTTTGACGTATATTTAGACTACCGTATTTTCCGGATTACAAATTGTGGCTTTTTGCATAGTCTGGCTAGGGGAGCGACAAATACATTGGAGCTACTTGTATAGTAAATAAATTCGACGACAACGACTGCTTCTGACAACAAAAAATTTGGATACCGACGAAAAAAACTGCAAAAAAATTGAACCGCATAACGATGAATTATGCGGACAACGACGCCCAGGTCACGCTCGCGTCACTTTCGGGTCTTGACAAGATTGACCCGGAAGTCAGCGCGCTAGCCACTAGCGGGTCACGTATGCGTCACTTCCGGGTCTTGATGAGAATGACCCGGAAGTCAGAGTGCTAGTGCTAATTTCATTCATTCTGAAACAGAATGAATGAAATTAGTTCTAAAAAAGATTTAGAATGTATTCTTACCTTGGCTTATGACTTCATAGTGTGTCCGTGGACACTGCACACGTCCATAACTGTAAACAACTCCAGAGACCGGAGCTGCCGGCTCTTAACACAGACAGAGGCTGCTAACGGCTGTTAGCTGTGTCAACATGGCCCGGGCAGCGCCGTGTCTGACCTTGACAACACGGTGCTGCCCAGGCCGTGTTAATGCTGCCCGGGCAGCGCCGTGTCGAGCTGGCGTGTCTGGGCAGCACTGTGTCGACACGGACCAACTTATCTTGTATAAATCAATTTTCACATCTATAAAGGAAAAATGAGTGAAGTGAGAGGTGTGGTGTTCGTAAAACCAACATGATGTAACAGGAGTTGTGTACTACACATACCGTATGGAAGAGAAACAGAATCACGCAAGTATTGCTCAACTCTGATACCATTGTTTGTACCAATACTATCAATATTAAAGATTGATCTGCCCACCACTGATACTGTTAGTGTTCGACTTGTGTTCTGCTTGTTAACTTTTCTTTTGTTTCTATTTTAACTCCTCCCCGACCCCCATGAAGCTCCACCTTTTGCCAGAATGCCATTGTAAATAAGAATGTGTTCTTAATGACTCATCGGGTGAAATAAAGTTCAAATAATAATTAAAAAAACAAACAACAAAAACAAAAAACAAAAACAACAACAACAACAACTTGGCAACCCAAGAAAATAAAAGCAACTGTGATTGTGTATATTTATACATTCAAACCTGTGGTCCAGTTCATTTAAAGGCTGCAGCTATAGCTAATCTTTAATCTTCAAATGAGAGCAGAATGCAGATCAACTGAGGCCTGTGATACACTTTCATTTAGGTGACACTGCAACCAGGATCTGCACAAATTCACATGGAAATTAGTTACTACAAATCATAGGATGAGTATTATAATATTTTTTAAGTTTCATTTTTGTTATATTTAATATGTTTTATATCACATTCAAATAATCCTTCTTCTATAAGTAATTTTAAATGTCTCATATCTCATCACTCATACTATATACAGTATATCTGCACCACTTATATGTGTCTATTAAAGATTTCTATAAGCGTGTTGACCAGATACAATGTGTTGTATTGATTTTTCTCTGCGTTTCGAAGGGTCTCATTGCACTGATTTCACTGTTACCGGTAGATGTTGTATCCACCCAGTTATCATTGGCTGAGCAACAGGTCACTCCCAGGGTGACCTGGGATGACACAAAGCTACTGTAAACACACAATAGTTTACTTTTTGTTGTTTGGAAAAAAAACATTGGGCTCTGGCTCATGAGGGCATGGCTAATTTTAGTTTGACTAGAATGGGTTGGTTTACAATTTAAAGGTTCCGTACGATAACACTTAAAATCATAAGTGCTTATATGTCTGTGCTTTATTAGGTCAAGGGTCTTACAGAAATCCTAGATGCAGAGTAATGTAGTTTATGTTCATTTTTATAAAAAAAATAATGTCAGGAATACTGACCTTTTGCTCATGGGGGTGAAAGTAATTTCAGCTTGACACGTTTGGGGTGGTTTGAAATTTAAAGGTCTCATATCTTAACACTTAAAATTATATCTGCACTGCTTAAATGTGCCTGTGTAAGACATCTGCATTGCTGTTGACAAAATAAATTACAAAATAATGCACTTTTCATGTACATATTTACATTAAAGAAATATCAGAAATATTGACCTGTGAATAATGGAGGTGGGACTAATTTCAACTTGACTAGAATGAGGTGGTTTAAAATTTAAAGGCCACACTTAAAGTTACATATGTTTAAGGTTTCTGTAAGGGTTTCAGCAAAATAAAGTACAGGATCATGGGCTTGTCATGTACATTTTCATTTTAAAAATATCATGAATATTGAGCCCTTTGGCTCAGTGGGTGGAGCTAATTTTAGCTTGACTATGGTTGGTTGATTTACAATTTCAGTTCTGCATTTAGAATTTTACCTGCTCATGGGTTGTGACTAAGGCATTTTAGCTCCACTATGATTGTTTGTACAGCTTGTTTTCCCTGTTGGATTGCTCTCGATTAAAGGTATTGAGCAAATTTATATTTTCCCGTTTTTTATCTTATGTCACAACATTTATATAGACCTCAAAACCACATGAAGTTGCATTTTTGGAATATGGGACCTTCAACAAATAGAGCTGTCTTTTAGATACGCTTTTTAAAATCCAACATATCTTTATTTACTCTGCAGTTTGCAATATGATTGTATGCTATCCTTCAGGGCACCCACTGCAACTGAACACATTAAACAAAGCCCAGACTTGCATGGGGGTTGTCGTTTAATTGCTTCAATGAATGTCAACATTACAAACTGGCACTTACTAAGTTAAAAGCACTAAAATTATCTTCAAGCAGATGGATTTATTTATCTCCAAATGCTGTTAGGTATTCTTTTCTTTTTCACCGTAAATACCGGAATGTTTGTCCTTTTAAGACATTCAGACTTTGAGGACTGTGACGTGCTTCCTCTTGGCAAAGTGAATATTCACTCATAGGCATTTTAATACAGAAGAAACACAGTGAGATGAGAAAAAAGATAGAAACTGCTCCGCATGATGGCCGCATGGTTCACCTTTTAGTGGATAGCCTGTAACAAACGTGAAGACAAAACAGATGAATCATCAAGAAAACCAGAAAAAAAACCCATATAAAAACCCTGATGGATGCCTTTGTGAGGAAACTGAAAAGAAAAATGCTTACACACTGAAGCTGAGTGACGCTTATGGGCATTCGAGTTTTTCTTTTGATGACTCGTCTCATGATTTATGTAGGTAGTGGCGTCTCCTCTGACCTTGAGAGCCGCTTCACTTTGTGCTGATGTTCGGGTTAACAGGGGATTGTGGGAATTGGACGATCTCAGTGGGATCTTTTTTCTTGACCTCACACAGATTTTCGGTGTGTGCTCGTATCATGATCAATATCCACCGCAGTTCATGTGGGCTTTTTTAAAAAAAAATTTTTTATCCGCAGATATAAGGTGCTGATGATGACGGATTGAGAGTTTGATGTTCCTTTAAAAACACTATCACTGGAAAAGTCAGTTTTGATATTTCACTCAAGTGCAAGACTCTATAATGTCAACTTTGTTTTAAGCTGGTGATGCAGCCAGAAATGCTCTCATGAAGAATATTTCTGATCATGATAAATGTAAAATCATTATTTTAAAGCTAAATGGCTGGTTTTTGTCCCCAGTGAAAGATGAAGGGGCCATGGTTATTTGTGGTTTTGGTTTAAGAGTAAAAGGTGCAACAAGAGGAAAAGATGCAAAAGACACAACAAGACTATTAGATGCAGAAAGAAAAAAAATATGCAAGAAAAAAATGTCATACAAGACAAATCAAGAAACTATGTCATTTTTTAAAAATTTTTGACCAAAATGACTTTAACACATACAAGACACAATGACAAAACACAAAATATGCAAAATATGAAAACATCCTGAAAGATGTAAAATGATTAAAAGTATGTACCGTAAACGACAAAATGGACAAATACAACAGACTAACCCCCCAAAAGAAATATAAAAGATGTAAACAAAAACTAGTTGAAAGATGCAAAAAGGTAAAAAAAAGCATGACAGTAATGATGAATATCAACATGAAAGAAAAATGATTCAAACAAAATAAAAACAAAAATGACATAAAAGCATACAAAACAGCAAGATGAAAAGAATGTAGAAGATGTAGATGAAGATGTAAAATGACAAAAAAATAAAGGACCAAAATAACAAGACATTGCAAGAGAAACACAATGTAAAAGACTTAGAAAATCCAAAAAACTAATGAACTATGCCAAAAGACAAAAACGTGTACAAATGTACAATGATATTGTAAAAGACGAATCATGTAAAAGACACAAATACCGTATTTTCCGGACTATAAGGCGCATCTAAAAGCCGTCAATTTTGTCCAAATATGACACTGCGCCTTATA
>JAQQAE010019447.1:0-10930 GCA_029823295.1 Pseudamia nigra | reverse complement strand
GATAGATAGGACTTAAACCACCCTAGCGCAGTACCACAAATGCCCACTAGGTGCTGCAGCCGAGACAATAAAATGTGATGGTCCACTGTGTCAAAGGCAAATGTTGAATTTGGCCCTATCTCACAGTGGTGCAGAATCCTTTAAACGTCTTCTGGATCTAGGCAATGATCCATATCACTCCCAGAATCTAATTGATTGATCCATGTGTCATTTCTGACCTGTCCTAAAAATTTTATCCAAATCCATTCATAACTTTTCAAGTTATGTTGTGAACAAACAAACAAGCAAAAAGATAAATAAAATAATTCCAACAAAAACATAACCTTATTGGAGGTGGAGGAAACTATGAAACAATAAGAAAAACAACTCAAGTAATGTTGGGTATTGTTTTGGATTTTTCTGATTCTAGTGCTAAATCGATACATTTGAAATGAAGCCGGTGCTAAAATGGTATGTAAATATTTTTAAAAGAAAATATTAATTAAAATTTGGATGATTTTCAGTAACATTAAACAGTGTTATTGTCAATATATTAACTTAAATAATCAGCCACCTTCACTGTTCCATTTACAAACACAAGACCAGTAAAATACTTTACCTTTAAAATATTTATTCTGAAAATGACCTTCAGCCTGTGTAAAATCCACAAATTTCCAGCCGCATCACTGGGGACATTGACCTCATTGTACACAGTATTAGCTCTTCGTTTTACTACAATATGTGCATGTATTCAAATCTAGTGCAATTACTTTAGGCGTCATGCCCTTTACTCTCCTGGCTCGCCTTTTATCTGTTTTCTTCCTTTTCCCTGCACTTGTCCCCACGCCAGGCTTTCCCTGCCAGTTAGCTAAGTTAATGAACTCCTGCATCCAGCTTAGAAATGTTGTGTAGTAAACAGCAGCTCATGAAATATTCACCACACTACTGTTGGAGTTTAAGAATGTGTGCATGTGTGTCTTCATGTGTACAGTCATTTCTGACCTAGCATGGTGACTCCCACACATTCAGCAACTCAGCAACACATTTCACCCCATCCCCCTTTAAAAAAAAACTAAGGGTGTCTGCATCTCGGCTTTATGCCAACAAATAAGCGAGAGGGATCACTGGGAGCAGGGGTACTCTGCTGCTGAGTGAGTCAGTCGTTTGCTGATATTCATATTGATGCAGGAAAAAAGTCGGAGATGCTCATAAAATTTAATTGTTATGCTTCTGTTACAAAAACGACCAACCATTGGAGCAAACATTTCACATCTCTTCTGTCTAATACATGTGGATTCTTCAACTGTTGGTGCTAGTATCAACATTATAAACCATATTAAGGGCTTTCTTGGAGCACAGATCCATCTAATTCAGGTCTGGTATCCTGCGTCTATTGTCACCTGTCTCCAGAGGAGTGGGCTAGAGCCTGGAATGTTGCTGAACTGCAGCTCCAGACCAGCTTTGGAAATAGCCAAAAAAGCTGCTCTGAGCATTTGTAGGAAGCTGTGGCTGCACCATGCCGCTATCAGTTGAAATGATTGTTGCTTTATGGCTATAAAGCTGACTGTTTCTGAAGAACAGCTTGCTCAGAAAACTATGTCCGTATAAATAACAGTTAAACATTTCTGCCTGAGTTAGTGTTTATGTTTCTCCTGCTGCTTCTTTTTCTTGCTTTAGATCAAACTCTTTTTCAGCACGCAAACCAAACATATGACATGCTAGGAGTTGAGTATATTGTCACAAATACAGTTGTTCATTACATCCTGTGTCATATTTAATACTGCTAAGCAACTGTTTTTGATCTACCATCCCTTGTTGGATATATGTGATTTTGCCATATCGCTGCCACTACGATACATGCCATAACATGCATCGGATCTCACTACACATCTACCTTAGGGTTGCCCCTAGCAACACACACAACAGCTTACAGCACAAATAGAAAATAACAGGAACATATATACACTGTAGATGATGCTCTCTTCCATTCCCTGAGTTGGATTGGTGGTGTTGGTGTAAGAGAAGCCGTCCTCAGCTGAGCTCCATGCATAATTCAGTAGTGGACCTCATTGCAGTGCTTATTGCCTGGAGACCAAAGCCTACTGATGGATGACCTCTGCTGTGGCCTGAGTCACGCTGAAGATTCAACAGGAAGGTTTGAAAACAGGCCAGCTCCGGCTGACCCAGGAGGCTCCTGCATGTTGCTGCAGCACATGGGCGTTTTGCGTACGTGGTGACAGTTTACCCTGCAGCTGCGCGTGTACTGTGCCAGCCCTTACTGGCCAATGCAGGCTGTGATGACAACAAAGTGAAGGTCTTTTTGAGATAATGCTAATGGTTAAAGCTCCTGAGGAATATTAAGGTCAGGGATGAGAAAAAGTATTCAAAGGTGAGCTTTATTTACAAACAGCACAAGCCTTTGTCTGGGGTTAAAGATGGTTACTTTCAAAATGTTATAGGTTGAACATTAACTTACTGCACCTGTACTTATTTTCATGATGAATATTTTGATGTTGACAGAATTTTTACTACTAGCAAGCAAGCTTTACACTGTAGAAGAAAGTGAGTTCCTTTTCTTATTTCAGAATGAACATATTTTAGAATTTGCAGCATTTAAAGACATCTTAGTCCTTGCCACAACTTGGCATAACAGACCGAGGATTCAGTACGTTGGATTTGACTGGCAGAGGCCTCTTTTATTGTAAACAATATATTCAGAAGTAACCCATTTCACCAGATATTTATCAGTTACTAATTTCTTTTGTAGTCTAATTTAATGATGTAACAGCCTTTCACGTATTTCATGTAACGTATTTCATGTAACGTATTTCATGTAACAGCCCTTCTGTTCAACAAGAAAGTTGCACCATTCTTCATGTCCTGAGCAGCCAAAATGTTGCAAACATGTTTCCACTTTACTTTGAGGAGGAGGAAGGGCTTTAATGACAAGAAAGAGAAGAAAGAAGGTTGTCTGTATCGCCAGCTTATCTAAAACTGTACAGTCAGCATATCTGTCTCATCGTCCAACTTCAAAAGGAGTGTGCCACAGAGAGAACATTTATTTATTTAACTGGCATTATTCTAATTTACATTATTTATGTAGCTCCTGTTGCTGGTGACTTGAGGGCACAATGTGTCCTGAATAATATATATATTAACGTATATGCATAGAAATATATAATACAATATACACACACTTGGTGGACTGTGACACTACCATATCTTCTTTGGGTGAAAAAAATACAGTGTAGTGTCATTTTGTTTTTAATCACCCCACATTCTGCTGACACAGGGTTCAGTTGATGTCTCCTTTATTCTTATGAAATATGACGATGTAAAACTGTCAAGAAGAGCTTTTCTTCTCTCTTTGCTGCTTCACCATAGCCAAGGCCAAGCTAGAAGACGTACTGTCAAGGAACGATACAACTTTACTCACTTGTTTTCTTAAGCTATTCACCATGCGTCGTTAAGATGATTGCTTTAACTGAAAGACAAAATTAACCAATAATGCTGTAGGTTTTACACTCACAGGTAGAGTACATCTTTTGGTAAAAAGTTGTGATGTACTTCAAATTTTAATTGCAAGTAGTTGATCCCTCATTCTGTTACCTAACTTTACACATTGTGTTCCCTGAATAATGGGCAACTTCACTTCAAACATAAGAGACTCTTTAAAAAAATCTGCTATTTCCTTAAGGAAATTGGCTTCAGTATTTGTAATTCCACAAATCATGATTGAAATCCGACATTTAATGACTTTAGTGTGACAGATGTGTTTTTCATGCCTTTTAAACATGGTTCAGCAACAATTAATTCCACTATGATTTTCTTGCCATGTGAAATTTAAAAACCAGGGTTTCCCTCAGTGTAACTTGGCTTTTCTTATCTGTGCCAGATGTTGAAGGAATCTGAAATGCAGACTGTCTCTCTTCAGTCAATGGTTATACAAGCTACAGTTGCAAATACTGCTATGATTGTTTTTAATGTCACCCTCTTAAACAAATCGCTATTTTTTTTACAAAAATGATTTTTTTTTGCTTAAATCATCTCCTCATGATGCCGGCCTCCTCTGGTAAAATTGCTTACATCCTCAGTTCGTGCTATTCTACCCCTTCAGAATGGCACTCCTGTCTAAGAATGTGACTTAAGCAGGTTCAGTTTTTTGTGTTTCCTGAAAAATCTGAAAAAATGACTTGGGAAATTAGTTTAAGAAGGCATCAATGTGTTTAATACATGAGGTTGTGCACCTATGAGGTTGTAACCTGTGTTTACTGGCACGTGCCCCGTCCAAATATGTACCGCATTTCATGACAAACCATGAGCTAAAAGCTAAATTGCCAGCATTGTCAACTGGCCCGTTAACATTGACTGATGCTCTAAGAGCCAAGCTGTTGACAGACACTGCTTCCCTCACCTGGAGACTTTGACTACCACCTCCCGAGTGTGCTATTGTAACTGTTTACATTTACCCAGAGGCTAATGCTAGCCTAGCCCTTAGCCATGGCAAAGGGACTGTTTTACATTCCTCTGGAGGCTAATGGCATCCTAGCCCCCCCTTTACCGAAATGAGATTTCATCCCTACCAATTTTTCCTCTCGCCATAATGTAGTATGACAGTCCTCAGCTCGTGGTGCAGTGCCTTGCAGCAGGACTGAGAACTAATGGTCTGACGCAACTGTAGTTGGGCCTACGTGACACATGGTTAAACTTGTCACACTGACTGATTAGTCATCGAGCCAGTCACTTTTCTTGCTTCAGACCCAGACCGGTAGAAACTAGTCTGACCCAGACAAAGTCACTACCAATGCTAAATGTGGGAAAAATTAGAAGTAAAAAATCTTTGAATACAGAAAGGACGCTGTCTAGTAACGTAGTGCTATTTTATTCCTGATTATTAATCATTCCATATGATGTCTAAGGCAGATGAGCAAACTTTTTATGGGTGTTTTCCATTTGCTAGTTATATTTGAACATTTATCAATTCTTTTGTAACAAGAGGGCGAGAACAAGAAAATAATGAAAGGAACAGACAGAAAAAGACTGACAGCTTTTTCCCCAAACAAGTGACAATACCATCAAGCAAGTAGAGTCAGAGACAAAAAATATTTTTTCCTGCTAAATAAAAATAAGGGCTAAATACAAAAAGAAGAAAAAGGCAGATATCAGTGCTATTTTCATTTTAATTTTACTCTGCATGTATTCATTGATTTACAAAGATGATAATGGTAAAGTCAAGAAAAGTATAATAAATATGAACACATTGCTAAAAATGGATCAAATTTAGAATTCTGAGAGATGATATATAAAAAATAAATTAGAAATTTCCAATGCTTGCAAATATTGTATACTCAATAAAATAATGATCCTATTTTGTTAGATTCAACACATAAGTCACCCAGAATATTAATACAGTACTGAGGTGTGTACGACTGACGGAGGATAATCACTTGGCATGTTGGTTACATGATACATAATTCAAACAAATTGCTAATTTTATGATTGCAATTTTTACAAATGACTGTTAAAAAGGTTTTAGCATTCTCTGATTTCACAAAAGACACACTTGTGTGCCAGTGCACCACCCTGCTTAAGTTTTCTGGGGTAAACACTGCCATTAAATGCTTAACATGTTTATTTCTGTTTTCTACTGTGTGCATTTTTGCATTTGTATTTAGCTTTTCCTTCTTACTGTATTTTTCTTTAAGTTGTAATTGTCCCCATTCATATTACTGTCCTCAAAGGTCTAACAGTCAACCAATAATGTATTTTTACAGTGGTAGTTTGAATTTCCAGCCCAGCAGCTAGCCTTAAGTGTTATCTAAAAATCATATCCTATTTGGCAGCGGTTGCCTGCCTCATCCAACACTTTATTTATCAGTTTTAGTCTAGTGAACACAAACCTCATTATGGCTCCTCAAACACAGTGACAAGGGCTTTTGCAGCCTGCCTTTTAGTAAAGTCCCAGACTTGCATTAGCTGGTGGAGTGCTACCCTCTCGCAGCTCTTATTTTCCATAATAAAACACAGCTCAGCACAGCATTGCTTTGCATGCATAAAGAGGAGCCACCATAGTGTCAGCCTAGGTTAGTCACAACACGGGCACCAGCGAGAAAGGAATCTCTGCACAGAGTTCAGTATTGCTGTATTATTTAATTAGCAACAAAGGAGACTCATTGGCTCCTCACTGTTTTCCTGACCTCAGCTGCTCCGTTTGGGCATTGTGTACTAGTGAAGCATGAATAGTCTCTATGGTATGGCACTGTATCTACCCGTCATATCACTATGTTTTCATAGTAAACATGTTGGGTTACTTACTTCTGTGCTGCCACACGAACCCCAGCAGGAACTTGCCTCTGTCTTCCACACTTACAGACAGAAACACCAGAGATGCTGCAAAATGTCAATCAACCTCGCCCCGCCATAGCTCAAATGAAGTCTAAGATGCTTGGCATCATTCCAGTGCACTGTAGTACACACAGATGATAATGTGTTCACAAACAGATCTTCACACTTGCCAGTCTTCATCCCATCACATGACTAGTCTCAGTTGCATAGCAGGGCTTTGTTGTGGAGTTGACAGTGAAAGTTGCTTCATAAACCCGGCACGTGTCCATCTCTGTCTCCCCTGCTGCTTTGGGGATGAAGGGAAGTGATGATCCAGGGATTTTTCGCTTCCATCGCTCCATTGAGCTCACCGTATCACCTTGACAATGTTGCTTGCTGTCACAGAGGCTACAGGGATGGCAGTGGGTGCTTGGGAAGGAAATGGTTGAAAACTTTAGTGTGGATATTGCAAACAAATCCATTAGCTGATGCATTTAGCCATCCTTTAACGAACTGTGGGAGAAACGGTTTAAAGCAGTTTGCAGCGTACTGTAGTTCAGTGTATGTTCAAGAAATTTTAAAAAATCTACTGCTGTTGGCATGTCATGGCTTATGTGTTGAGTAAGAACTGTTGAGATTAGATCATTCATGACTGCATGTGTGTGTGTAATGCACATGTTTACAGGACATGGAAACTGGAACATCTTGGTCCTGCCTCGACAGCAATGCAGCATAGCTCAGGGACTGCACATCACTATGTAAATGCAAATTGCAGTGTCATGCTGATCAATCCTGTGGGCTGCTGAGACAGGGTTATGTCAGGACCAGTCAGCAGCATCTAGGCTGTGTCTGTCAGTCTGTCTGCTGTGTTCTTTTCTCTCTCTTCCAGTGGTGTGGCACTCTGTGTGTAATGTCTGATTTGCTCTTATCTGTCTGTCAACTTCACTTGCTGCCTCAGCTCTTCACCACTTTTAATATTTCTCTGTTTGACCAGAAACAACATTGCATATTTTCAAGGACACTTTTTATTCAAACGGACTTATCTATTTTTTTTCTTCTTTTTTCTAGAATGCAACTTAAATAAAAGTATCTTGTGGGACCAGAACCGACCAGCAAGGCCGTCTGGAATAAACTCAACGGAGAGCTTTGTGGAAAAGAAAACCCCATCACTCAGGCCATCACAACAGTGTTCTCAGCATGCTGGCCATGCTTTAGCACATAAGGGAAAGCTGCTTGATCACTGGAGGACCACTCCCAGCTCAGTCTTGAACACCCCTGAGCTAGAACTGCTGCGTCTTCATCTCATCTGTTGTTTACTGCGTATCATCCCTGAAACAATGCCAATTCCTGAGTTGGCGCTGTGTCACTTGTGGTGACGGGGCACAGAGTGTGTGCAAACATCCGGCAGGCGGGTCGGTGGGTGTACAGGCACACCAAGAGGCATTTTTGGGCGGGCGTGGTTGAGCCATGCGTCCGTGGGCAGGATCATGGCGTTGGATTACCCTTGTGCTGTTGGCCTGGGGTACACTGCTCTTTTACATAGGTGGTCACTTGGTGAGAGACAGCGAGCACCCAGAGCGGTCCAGTCGGGAGCTCTCCAAGATCCTGGCCAAGCTAGAGCGGCTCAAGCAGCAGAATGAAGACCTGCGGCGTATGGCCGAATCGCTCAGGTAATCACACACGAGTTTTAGAATGTGTAAGAACACGGCTTAAAATCAAGGCATGTGTACATTACCTTTTTGTCTTTTTGTGTCTGCCAATGTTTTAACCGCTAATCATTAACCACTGATTCTCTGGTAAAACATTTTGCAGTTGGTCTTGGCAAATGCTGATGGAAACAAATTATTTAGACAAGTACTTTTGTAACTTTTCATGTGATTGTTTAAATTTCACTAAAACCAAAATTACTGTGCAGCTGCTATCAGGAGTATATCTGTATGTGTATTTTCTTTGATGTTGCAATTATAAAATATTTTTTGATTCATTGTTTAGTGTAAGAAACGGAAACCTATAGGGATGAGAATAGCTTTATTTTGAGTGTGGCTGTTTCGATTGTACGTCATTACTGTTGGTTTTGGTTAATCATTACTGAGGCGTTTGAGGTCACTGTTATATAACCAGTAAGTTTCATATTTATTTGGTAGAATAAATTCTAAGCAAACCCCTGCCCAGCAAGAAACAATTCTGATTGATCCCTGATGTCTACCTATAAACATGATGACCTGTTTGCACATTCCCTCATAAGCACACAATACAATTCAGTAAAACCCTATGAAAAAAAGGTTACAGATTTTTTTTGTTGTTATTTGGATAAATTTCCCTGTGACATATTTTTGACATGATTAGATCTGTGGGCCTGATAATTTCCTACTAATTTAGTTAAGAAAATTGTCATGCCACTTTTGCTCTAATGCACTTACAGTACTTTTTTAAGTTTCAACACTGTAGAGTACCATGCATACATTTTTAAAGATTCAAGAAAGTACAACAATTTAAAAACAGCCTTGAGCTCTCTGGTAGTGTAATTAGTGTAATTTTACAAATGCAAGAATGTAGAAATGAGATGATTGTTTCTTTCATATTTAAGAAAATCTAATCAGCATCTGATTAAGTCAGCATCTCATGTGGACTGCACAGTTCAAGCAATGCGTCTGCAAAGTTTCATCAAAAGAAGATCACTGTTCTAGACGGCACCATGTGTGACAGACAGATGGATGGACTGTCACACACCTCACCAGATTTTATTGTGTTATTTTGGCAGATAATAGCACATTGTATGAGCCCATTAACCACACAGCATCATTCACACTTTGAGGATATGTGTAACAGAAAGACAGATGGTTCTGCTCTTATCTCCGCATGCTGACATTGTTTCTCTTTACACACAAACACTAGGTCCTTGCATGGATGCACACATAAATAACTGTGCATACATGTGCAGGGAATGCAATAGTGTCTGCGTGAGTGCTATATTAACAGAAAACTCAAGCCTCAGATGTTGCCATTGCTGCCCCTCTGTGATATTTTGATTCACTTTGATGCAGGGTTCTCCATCAGCGTATATAAACATAAAAACACACACACGCACGTTGCTTCAGACAGCTGGTCCCTGATTAAATCCCTTGCTTTTGTAATTATTCAAAATTGGCTCAAAAACAAAGGTGGAATTCATGGCATAAAAAACAACTGCAGCTTTCAGTCAACCAGTGTCCAGATGGGCCCTGATACACTGCACTCTTGTTGCTGGTTATTGAGTTGGTGGTTGATATGGGACTGAGGCCTCCACAGTTGTTTAGTGGGGCAATGCTACAGTGCTTCTTCAAGTCCCTCTAAGCTGCAAAGTATCAAGCACACCAAGCCAAATACAGACAGCTGGCTTGCTAAGGTTAAGCTTTATGAGCTATCAACAGACATAGGAGTAGATTTGTCTTTTTCCAGTGTTTTGCCTTCATTCATTGCTTGTGCATTCATGCATGTGTGATTGTGAAATAGAGGTAGACTTATCCATCCATCCATTTTCTACCCCTTAATCCTCATGAGGGTAGACTTATCAGTACCAGATTACCAGATTCAATATTCAGCATGTTTGACAATTGGTATTGGACATCATCTGAGAAATAAATGAATGTCAATCCAAGGTGTGTGGTTTCCCTTCTGTCAAGTGGACTGGAAATTTGGTGTGAAGACATTTTGCTACCTATCCAGGAAGCTTCTTCAGTTCTAACTGTTCTCATGCCGGCATCCAGAATTTATACTCTGTGGCTCAGGACTCCACTCTTTCATTCTAAAAGGTGTTGGTTTCACCTGGGCCAAGGTTGTTACAGAGTGGTTAGGGTCCCTGTCCCTGACAGTGCAGGGGTGTGAGGGAAGGGGTTGTTGACAGTTTCACTCTGTGGATAGTGACAGAAGAAGGGGTGTGAGTGACCCAGGACATTGGCTATAATTATTTTTGCTGGGTAGAGTTTTCAGCACCGAGTGGTAAATGGGTGACAGATGATGTCTGAGTCCTCCCCCCTATTCAGAGAAGGTCATTCCAGATTTACAAAAATGGCTTCCTTCACTCCTCGCTCAAACCACCTATCTTCCCTGGCCAAGATCCGAACATTGTTGTCCTCAAAGGAATGTTTTTTGTCCTTGAGACTGCGGAGTCCTGTCCTGAGGTCGTGGCTCTCCTGTGTTGGGCCATTCGTCTGTGAAGCGGTTGTTTGGTTTCCCCAATATACAGTTCTGCGCATTTTTCACTGCATAAACTACATTGTGCAGCTTGTGTCTGGATATTTTGTCCTTAGGGTGGACCAGCTTCTACCTTAAGGTGTTACCAGGTTTGAAATGTACAGGAATGTGGTGTTTGTTGAAGATTCTCCGCAGTTTTTCAGACACCCCAGCCACGTACGAGATGACCACATCCCTCCTCTTCTTCTGGTCTTTTGCTGTATCCTGTCTATCTCTTGTTTCTTTTGACTGCTTTCACAAAGGTCCAGTTAGGATAACCACAGGGCCTTCTTGATGTGCTTCTCTTCTTTCTTTTTGCCCTCCATACCTGTTGGGAAGCTCTGTGCTCTGTGTTGTAGGGTTCTGATGACTCCCAGTTTGTGTTCCAGTGGGTGGTGTGAATCGAACAGCAGAT
>JAQQAE010019446.1:0-10931 GCA_029823295.1 Pseudamia nigra | reverse complement strand
GGGTGGGGGAGGGGGTGAAGGCTGCTTGGAGTGGAAATAAATGTTTTAGTACAGAATAAACGTGTCAAATCGATGGCATGGGGAAGGTGTGCTGTAATCAAAGCTAAAGGCTAATGTCCAGTAAAATATGTGCGACTTTCTGGGCCTGGCAGTGTGTATTAGGTTCCATATTAATAGAAAAAAAAAAACACTACCCATGTTTCCATCAACATATTTTCACAAGTTCTGATGTAGCAGATTCAAATTACAAAGACTGTTGAGGTGTTTAAATGACATTTGTAACGGTGCTTGTAAACTTGCCGTTCATAAGGCTCAAATATCAGAATTCTGACTGCTTTTATGCCAAATTATAACTCGTGATAAGAAAGTGAAGACAAATGGACGCATGAATGAGGCGTCGCCCATTGTCCAGTTGTTTGTTTCAGACTTCTGATCTTTACCACTACAATCCCTCCATATTACTTACTGTCTGACTTTACAGCAGTTACTTCTTCAGTCTTACATGGATGTGTAAACTGTCCGAAGGAGTTACTGAGTGCCTATTTGTACCTTCCTCCAGGAAAACCGGCACCACTGGAGATTAAACCGCTGCCAGAATGGGAGGAGCCCTGCACGCCTGTCCGCTCACCTGTCACACGGTCATTTGCTCGGGAGTAAGTATCCAGACTGTTCAGCAGGCATCATAAAGTTACATTTTTTCTTTTAACTGAGGGCTTGTTCACACTATTCCCCTTTCCTACCAGCCTTACACATGTTCTTAGTTTGAAGTTGGGGGATGATTTTGCCCCCTTGCTTTTTTACACGAGTGAAATACTTCTCGGAGGACAGTAAGTTAAACTACTGCATTTCAATTCTGAATGTCTGCATTGTTCTATTTCTATTTTCAACACAAAATTGAGTTGTAGGCAAAGGTCCCTTGGTGTGAGCATGCTCCTTTCTGGTAGATCCAATTAACTGAAGAACTAGGCACTAACACTTCATGCATTACTGTAGTGATTCTGTGACCAAAGTAGCACTGCTTATACAGATGGGTCCTGGATCTGCCTCACAGCTACTTCATTCACAATGCAAGTTCCTGGCTTATCTGAGATGAGGTTTATTTCTGTGCTTGGTGCTGCAGGGACTCTTTGGCCCGCACTGGGTTTATTGCAGTGGCTCTTATGTCTGTATTATATTTTGTGCTCACTAGAGGCTGTGTCTGCCTGGAAGTTGGTGTGTAAACATTGTGAATGCTGCTCAGTCTCTCTAGGTTCCCAATGCCAGCGAGACCCCCGTCAGTGCATAGCACGGCCTCCAGCACTGACTCAGAGGACTGTGACAACGAGAATTATGTAGTTATGTCCACAGATGAACCAGTATGTAACACACAACTATCTTCAATGATCAGAAGTTGCATGATTGTTTTTTACTTTTTAAATCACGGACATGAATTGTAAATATGTAACAGATTTGATTCCATTTTCCTTTTATGTATTTTTTAAAAACTCTTTCAGCACATTTTTCAACTGCACTTACACAATCCAGTAGTCTCATTGGAGGTAACAGTGTGTGGAACCTAAAATGTTAGACAGTAGTGCGGTACAGAAATGTCATTTCCACTTCTCGCCCTTCTGTAAAAGCCATATGTTAATGTGGACAAACCGCCGGCTGCTGCAGAGGGACTCCTCAACACTTCAACTCCTTTTCTTTACAGCTCTGTCTCATCCTGCTGCCCTGCTTCCTTCTGTTTCTCTTCTTTTGTGTTCACCAGAAATGTTTCCTCACTGCATTAAACACAAAATATTTTGTTTAGTCAGCAATATTTCTAAGCTGATTCCATAACAAAGGAAGCATTTTACCAGCTTGATTAATGCAAAAAAAAAAAAAAAAACATTTTTTTTTCCTTTTTTTTGGCCAGTGGTTGCTCTGTTTAATCCCTCATCCATGTTCCTGAAAAGGCCGGAGTTGCAATATTTGTTCCTATACAAAAGCCTGCTGCGACTGGAGACTTTTATGTTTTGAAGTCGGTGTGTTGGTTGGTAGGTCTGTGTGCATCACACACAGCTGACTGTAAATAGATATGGATGGATGATTGATGTATTGCTACTACATATGCTGCACACATGTCAAAAAAATGGAAACATGTCCATATATACTACATCTTAATTGGAAGCTACATTTTAAATAGTACATAATGGGATGTTTGGATGACTCAATTTGAATTTGTGATTTTGTCATTTTCAGAATAATAGTGGAATATTACTGTCAGTAATGCCTGCAGAAACAGTATTTTATGGTTTTCCATGAATTCTTTTTTATGTTTGAGTTGTTTTCAACATTTCCTTTGCTGTATTGCTTTCTTTTCCGTCATTTGCTTACATAATGTCTGCCGATATTCTGTCCTTTCATCACTCCTGTTAATTTTCTCTCCAGTCCCTTATTACTGCGTCTTTACAGGCTTCGGCTTTGTCGGTTTTTTTCTTTTTTTCTTGACCATCTGCTGTTCTCTTCTTTCTTTTGTCACTGCTTCATTCTTACTTTGGGTAGAGAGGAGTCCTTCTACTGCACAGTCCCCATCACCCCCGTAAAGAGGGAGGTGGAGGAATTTGACACCATAGAGGAGGTGAGCAGGGTTGCCAGGTTGCCAGGTTAGACATGCATGGCCTACCCTGTCAGAACACCGGGTGTGATGGGATGAGAGTTTAAGCAAAAAACAGGTTTTTCTGTGCTTTTTAAAAAAAATTTTTAAATCAGTTCCCAACCACTACCGAGAAGCTGTGGCTTGGATTTTACATGTTGCACTGATTTTATAGACAAGTTCCATCAACACAACTTTGTTCATGTTTAGACTGTCCTAGTTCTGTCACCATTCTAGTTCTAATAACTCCACCCACCTGTAGTTAAAAAATAACGCTACTTTTAGGTTTGCATGTGTCAGTGTTGTCACAATACCAGAATGTTTGTTTTTCTACGAATATTCAAAGTAAAACTTCTTCTCAGGTCAGTGTAAAAATGTCAAAACTAATGTCGACGTAGAATAGTATTGATATTTCAATTCAAATCATATTGAAATACAAAAAAAGCTTGTTCTGATGTAGAGAAAAAGATTTATTTTTTTTTAAAATCTGTAACTTTCCAAAGCCGTTTGGTTTAACACATTAATTTGGACAGTTTGAAAGGAAGTTTTGGCATCTTGGTTTGTTGCCAGACTTTCTTGGCTGCCTCAGCTCCTCATGGCATCAGTGTTTCAGCAAAAACATTTTGGCAGTGTGGCACAAAACCGGCTAGATGACTGTATTTTCATGATTAAATTGCTCTGAAGTAGATGGAAACATGGTCACTGTTGCTTAAATACATTCAGTTTAGACTGTGATTCAGTTCAACTGTGATGATTTTACACTGTTTTCCATTTGTTTCATCTTCCATCTGATGTTGATAGTCATAGCTGTTCAAGTTAAAATCACTTGAAATTTTAGTACCTTAGTACATTTTGTTTATTGTGACAACACAAGAGTGTGTTCAGGTGCATAATTTGTCACAGTGTGAAGCTGTCGTGATATTCCTCTTCTGTCAATAATGCCATTCTTTCCCGGCAAATGTAGAACATGAAGCTTGCTGCGCCCATGACCGCTGATGGTGGGAGCAGCCCCATGGTGAAGCCAAAGGGAGACAAACAGGTGGAGTACCTGGATTTGGACCTGGACTCTGGCAAGTCTACCCCACCTAGGAAGGTAGGAAGCACCCATCTCCTTCTGCTTACAGTACATCATTTTACAATTTCTAGGCTGTGTTCGGACAAAATCTGCCAGTATGTAAAAACTAACAACTATAGGTGAGTTTTGTTTCAAGTTGAATGATTCCAGTTCATTCATTTATTGATTGATTCTCAGTGTTTTTTTAAAAATATGTAAAATTGTCAGATAAGAAATGTCTCAAACATCTCAAGAACCTTAAATGTGTCCCCGGTTGCAGTCGACAAAGTCATCTGAAGTGCTGCAAATTGGCAGATTCTGAGCCTGGTAATTCCAATAAACTTAATTCTCTGCGGCAGAGGTAGCACTTGGTCTTGTGGTTTGTGGGACGGTCCTCACGAGAAACCGTTTTATCACAGGGTTTCGAAGTTGTAGACATTTCCCAGATTGACCTTTTGTTTTGTGGACTGTCTTTCTGCTTTACTTAACTGTTTCTTGTCATAGTATGGATTTGTTCAGTCGTGCTCGGTAGGGCTGTCGACTCTGTCCACACCCTTCTGCTGCACAAGAAAACTGATGGTCTGAAACACATTAAGAAGGGAAGAAATTACACAAATGAACTCTGGGAAAGTTACACTTCTGAACTGAAAACCACTACCCCGTGAATTTGGTCATGATGTCATGAGAATGCAAAGTTGTTCTAAAAGCTAAATGTGGCTACTTGAAACAATGTAAAATACAAACACGTTCTGGGTTGTTTAACTTTTTTTTTTTTTTAAGCACACAATTCCATGAGTGTTCTTTCACAGTTTGGATCTATTCAGTATTAATGTGCAATGACGAAAATAAAGAGATAACACTGATGGAGAATGTTTCAGTGTTGGATGGATACGAAATGTTAACTCACTTTCCCTCAGAAACCGTCCTCTCTGCTTCCTATTAAACAAACATTAGTGTTTAACACAAGTCCTTTTGGCTAAAACTTATTTTACTCATCTGACTTAACTTGTTTCCACCTGAGTCTGAACTGACATGTCGACACCGAAGCATTTTTTTCCTGATAGGGTAGTGTACAAAAATCAGTGTAAAACAAACGCGGTACGAATGAATGCAGAGTATAAAAGCTTTGTATTTTTTGGTGGGCCTTCGTTAAAGCAGAGTTAATTAAAAGCATTTATCGCAGACATTTGGTTCAGTTACACACTTGGTACAAAGACAGTCTCGTCAAGTCTGACGTGTGCATTTTGCTCCTGCAGATGAAAAGCAACGGAGCCGGCATGGCGGCGTCAGACGAGCGCGTTGACTACGTGGTTGTAGACCAGCAGCGGACACAGGCCTTAAAGAGCACCCGGGAGGCCTGGAACGATGGCCGTCAATCCACAGAGACAGACACCCCTTCCAAAGGACCCAAGTGACCCTGTTGTCCCCAAAACAACCGACCCCACAGGCCTTAAACCACTGAGCCTTTTCCACAAGCGAAGGCCCCAGTTTGTGCTTCTGGGACACGTTCCACCTCAGCGAGATCCGTAGCGTGTCGAGGCCAGCGGAGCTCCGCGGCTGCTCAACTGTCTTTAGTTTACACGGCCCGGGGAAGCACTGTGCTTCACAGCTGTGAGTGTGGACCAGGAATAAGCTGTATCAAGTGTGGAAGCGGGTGGAAGGACCGGACTCGTCTTTGGGGTTTGAATTGAGCAGACTTGTGAACTTTGAATATTCACTGCCTCCTGTATTGGATCAGAGTAAATGTTTTTGTTCCGTTTTTCACCTTTCAGTGGCTTCTGGGTTGATCCAGAGTTAACATTTCCTAAATTATAAAGCTGTTTGATGTTGTTTCGGAGTGAAAGTAAAATTACTTGACAACACGATCAAAGTTGGAGTGACTGGTTATGAGTGTCCATGTTCCAGAGGTTCTCCAGCTAAAAAAAAAAAGCCAAATTTCTCGATGAATTTTGATCATGTCTGTTTTACAATTTCCCCACTAACAGGTCAAAGGTATGATGGATGACTGATACTCTCGACAGATCTGTGTCCAAGAAAAACTCCAAACCCAATCCTTAAGTTAACTCAGCGCCACAGGTTTATAGAGAATTTTGCTGCTGCAATTTTATTTTTATTTTTTTTTTTACACAAGTAACCGAGTGCTTGTTTAAGCTTTGGATTCACTCAAAGTTCAGTCCACTGAACACGATTTGATTTCCATTTACCCTGTAAGTGGAAGTGCTTTCAATCTGTTGTAATGGAAGTGCAACGACTGTACAAAAGTATTATGTATATAAACAAGAAAAGTGTCCTTTATTTGTATGGAATTTCCAGTGTGTTTGACTCGGAGGCTTGTGGATTCTGCAGGGTAGAATCCTGAGCCGGTCTTAGGTGGTATCAGGACTAATGAATGAATTACTGTGAGTTTTCATCGAACGTGAGGTTTTCTGTAAGTTATGCAGAGGTATCAAACTTAGGCTAAAGAGAGGAAAAAAAAAAATCAGGTACTCTTCACAAACTCATACTAATACAACAATGGATTTATAATTTATTTTTTCAACTTATTTCATTAGGTTCACTTTTAGCTCAGTATTCCTTATTGCTACGGAGGAACATGTGCTGAAGTCTGAAGTGCTTCGTTTGACCAGCACTGGTCAGTTAGTTTCACAAGTTCGTTGATATTCCTCTTTTTTTCCTTCCCTCCTCTTAGGTTTAATTTATTTCAAATTTACTCATGTTGGGAAAAATGATCACTTTGTGTAGTCAAAGCGATCCATCTTTTATGGACAGTGAAAAGTTCTTACTATGTGCGTAGATCTGTGCTTTACTAACCTGTGAGCTGTCACTCAAATCCCGAGCATGTGCTACCACGAGATCAAATGGTTGCTGTACATACTTTGCCATCAATAAATTTTCATGTATGTTTCAAAAACGTGCCTACTAAGTCATCCTCATTCTACGTCACTCTTTCCTGTTTGCAGTTTCTTTGTGATATGGACTGCAAAGCTGATGATGCTTTATCTTTTTTAATGAATCTTGACAGAAAATGTAAATTTTAAAAGTGGACTAAATAAAAAAAAAAAAAAAACAAGATCTTATTTGTGTGATTTTTATCATTGTCGATCTGATTACCGGGATTTTTTATTTTTCTGATGCTGTGCAGTGTTACATGATGATCATTGGTGTTTTTATTTCTAATTAAGCTAGATTATGAAATTGATCTTTTATACACACACACAAAGGCATCTTTTTATTTTAGTGTCTCGGTGGACAAACTGAACCTAATTTATATATTCATCTGTCATCGATCATCCACAAACACAACTCATTCTGTGCATTTCTTGCTCCTGTTTACATCCATTTTCATATCTGATCTGCTACATTTTGTTACGGATGTTAATTTTAATGCCTTTTTAAGAAGTAAAAACTGCACATTTATGAATCCAAACATTGAATATGTTTACCTTTGACCTACTTCCTACGATTTCACCAAGTTTTAAGAACATATAGGTATTACAACATTAATATTTATGCAAAAGTTCAACCAGTAAGAGCATAAAAGAACAAATGATTCCGGCTGCCACATTTGGTCACGTCTGTCAAAATCGTGAATGTACAAAAATGCATTTATTCATAAACCGGAAGCTAATTAACAAACATAAGGGAATATTTGCTTTAAATACAACTTGTAGCCTGCTCTGTCATGTGGCCAATTCGGTTATTCACATCCAAAAAAAGTGAACAATGTGGAAAAAAAATAGTTTATCATGTGAATAGTTTTATTTAACGCAAGAAAATCATAATGCTAGATTTTAGCCTTAGCTTGTTTTTCCCGGAAGTAGCAATTAATTCAAGAGTTTCACACTAAACCCTTTCATGCATTAATTATTCAAAATAATAATAATAATAAAATAACAACAGATATGACATTTTCAGCCTTTTTCTACTTCCAAACAATCCTTAAAATAAAAATAAAGTTGCTTACTTTGAGCGAGGTAGTGGCCACGTTGACATGCTAGTTTAGTGAAATACAATCAATAAACTGTGAAATAGATCAATTATTTTGGTTGTTTTTTTGTTTAGGATTTTCTCAACTGTATGGTTTAATGTTCTGCTTGTTGCATCTAATTATTTCATTCATGTTTCTTACCAACTCCTGGTTTTTCTCATTTTGTTTATTTTTCTTCTTATTCTGTTCACTTTATAAATAATTCTAACTATTTTGTACCGTTTGCTTCTTACGTTGCTACTTTTTCCTGCTTATTTCGTTCATTTTCAAGTCAAAATACTTCCTGATTAATTGCATTTTGCCTAAGTTTTGTAACTACATAAATTTAATGTCAGTTTAGTTTTTGGTGTAATGGATGAAAGGATTAATAAACATTCTGTGTTTTTTAATCTTTTTTTTTTTTTTTACAAGATAATGCATCAGCACCAGTCAATTAGAATGTTAATGTGAAGTATTAAGGCTAAATTAAACAAATGGAATGTGGAAAAAAGATAAACTTAAAATTTTAGCATTAATATTACAAAATCACTGCAGTCTATTTTTTTTTTTTTTTTCATTTTGAGTAAAATCTTTCCTTTTGCCCGGTGTTAACAGAGCAGGTGAACTGTTGCTGCTCATTAATTATTGCTAAATTGGTTCTAAAAAAGTGAAAATATCACTTTTATTTAGTGAAAATATCACTGGTTCATAAAATATGAACCAGTTTTAATTTCCCATGTTTTGTTGTTTTGCGAGCAGGCTGTTCTCATAAACATAAACATGATTTTTAAAAGTACAAGTTCCCAGTTTATTTCTTGGAGCTTGATAAAAAAAGAAAAAAAATTCTTGAAAAGACAAAATGTCCTTGTTCTATGAAAAGCTCAGCGATGACACGTGCAGTAGGTGTGTAAAAATGTTCACTTTTCATTCTGAGATTGAACTCGTCTTTGGACATAAAAATGACCACAAAAGCATCTTACACAGGGTTCAGTCTAAAACTATTCTGTTTGTATCGGTTTGTACAGGTTCTTATTTTCATCCGACTGGACACTAGATGGAGCTATTGCTTGAACTTCAGACATCTTCACTGCCTGTTTTTGTTTTTTTTTTTTTTTTTCCTCCCACAGCCCACACCCCTCTGGTGCAGTCACTTGGAGTGTTTTCGGCTCTGCAGTGCTGTTAAAGACCACATCACATTCACAGATGCTCTACAGCCGTGTTCTCCAAACCTTTTCAGCTCAATTCCCAAAAGATACGTTTTCCACCTTAAGACGTACACTAGGGTTTTTTTTTCTCTCTCTCTTCTTTTCTTTTGCTGTAACATAAGCCATGTAGCATCGAAAGAGCAAAATGCACAGAAATGAAAATAAATAAATTGGGGATTTGAACATAAATGAACAACAATCTTACGTAAAAAGTACCGCACTAATGAATTATTATGCTAAAATTCAATTCTGTGTGTATGTACATTTGCCAGTTACATGCCATACATTTCTACAGCCAAAACTACTGCTCCCCATCTAATTTCACACAAAAGTTAGCTGGGAAGTTAAATTTCCTTTACTTGATAAGATGTAAACTCCCACTGACATTATAACTACTTAGCAGAGCCTTTTGTATTCAGTGCAGGTCGCCAACTCACTCATTATGCAACATATGGTCTGACTGGTTTGACAGCCATATCTAATCCAATAAATCTGCTATTTCCCATCACAAGATATGTTCCTTCCTACATAAGTCTGTCTTTGACTGTACTGGCTGTATACATTTAATCACTGTGCAAATAACCTCATTAAAGCAAATGCCATTGTCATACTGGAAAAGGACTATAATTGCAACTGTGATATGTGACAGATTGTGCAAAGTTGCTGCGTGTAAGCGCCATGCTTTGTTCAAATAGAATTTCTAAAATGTTCATGTCCCTTTGTGAGACGCAGCCCATGTGGTGACAGGTTAACATATGGTAGATGGCAGGTTTAGACTCATTTCCTCTCTGAATTTCTGCGTTTTTCAGTGTTCATGTCAGTATCTGGTTTGAATGCTTAACATTTAATTAACTGATAGTGTCATCATCCCAGCTTACGCCTGGGAAAATTGACCACGGGGATGTGACGATCCTCCAATTTGTGCATATTTAAGGGAACTGTAATGTGTTTATTCTTCTTGTTTTTCACAGCTCTTGCAGCTCTGTTTGCTGTTTAATGCCAAAGGTGATTTAATTTAATTTTACTGTGCAGTGACTGAAAATGGCTGTATTTCCAAATAACACACAGGCACAGCGCTTATAAAAATGGGACTCCCTCTTTTCTTTTCTATTCAGATTTTCCAAGTATATGAAGACCAATGTTATATTACATGTTAAAGCCTGAAGCTCATCAAGCACCATAACAAGGGAGTGTTCGATTTAAATGCAACTTGGGGCCGGTTTGTTTGCATGCGTGCCTCCCTGTACAGTGTCAGCCTTGTGATGGTGCAGCCTGGGGAGCCAGGCTCTATGCAGTGTGTTTGGCAGCGTGTGAGTAATGGAGCAGGGAGTCTCTGGCTCCTTAACAGGGCCAGCAGAATAATTATGAGGCGAGCTGAGGAGCAGTTCCTGGGTAGCAGGGAGCTTGTAAGCTTTATTCGGCCTCCTCCGCCCGCTTGGACCTGTGCCTGGGCTAAAGGTGGCGGTCTCGAAGGCACCCGGTACAGAATGGCTCTTGGCTGCTGTCAGGCCTGGTTAGCTACGTAAATATACAGGTGTAAGGGTAACTCTGCAGATATAATCTTAATAAGTTATCAGTAAGTTGTCAAAATACCATGGAGGTGATGATGGGAGCAGGTAATGGTGTTCCTGTCAACAAAAGCCCGCTCACAACAAACACGCTTAATTAATTCACTCATAATCATTAGTGAAAACTGAATTGTCAGCACTATAGAACAGTGCATTATGCAGATTTGTGTCACACTAATGAGAAACACAGCACTTTTTTTTTTTTTTTTTTACAAAAGGAAGACATTTGCCATGGTAGGCATCTTTGGACAGCAGTGAAGTTAAGCAGTGAGTCTGCGGTGGCTGTAAGTGTGGTAATAATTACAACTAAAGTCATCCTTAAAGGAGACGATGAGGATAAAATCTCTTATAATTGTGGTATAGCACACTTATTTTACATTAAAATGTATACTTTATGTAAAATAAGTGGTGTATGTATATTTTTTTCTAATTTAATCTTGTGTAACTAAAGTAAATTCCAGCTGCTTTGTAGAACTGAACAGAACCTCTGTAATGTTCTGATGACCATGTTTTTGCTTTT